>CATIWQ010848001.1:0-20939 GCA_949673415.1 Euphorbia schlechtendalii | reverse complement strand
CATTATCACTGCAAGCACAATCATAATTATATCAAGACTTAGACAAAAATAGTTGCTGAAATATTATAAATAGGACTGAGTCACTGACATATAATGAATACTGAAATTTTGAAACAGACTGAAATTTGTAATCTGGAGTTTTTAGAAACTGACATGCAGCTGACTGAAATTTGAAACAAACTGAAATTTGTAATAGGACTGTGTAACTGACTCACTGTATTGTATTCAAGTTAAAACTTGAAACTAATTAACAATAACATAATAACTTAAAAAACCAAATACTGCTGGAAATACAGTAAAATCAAAAGTACAATGAAACCAGAGCATACCTTAATAAAAAACAGAACGATGGACAGTGATCACTGACTGATCTGTTGACTCTTCAACAGCAGACAACTCAGGCCGAAATCAGCAAGTTGAGGGTTTGAGGATGAGGCAGCCGTGAATTGGTTATGCAGGCAGATTGTTAATTGAAAATTGATTGGTAGAATCGGTTAATTATAGAACTATAGCAGACTAAACAGAAGCAAAGTTTTAAACGTGAAAAACTAAAGTATTTTGAACTAAACAGAATACATACACGTTTAGTATTGTGTAATAAATAGGAAAACTTAAGTATTCTATACTAAATAGGAAAACTAAAGTATTCTATACTAAATAGGAAAAATAAATTAATTCCGTGGCTTCCTAATTCAAAACTAAATAGGAAAAAGGCAGTAGAGTTTTAAGAGGTGAAAATACAAATAAAAAACCATAAAACTACTTCTCTGGCGCCTTATGTGCGCCTTGTGCCTAGCGCCTCACATACAAAGGCGCACGCCTTTGTCATATGCACCGCCTATAGGGCTAGGAGGCGCCAGCCTCCTTGCCTAGTGCGCCTAGCGCCTAAGGCGCGCCTTTGACTACAATGACTCCCTCACGCCCAAATTTTATGGCGTGTGAATTTTCATCGGGTGCCCCATCATCTCGTTAGGGATAGGTCCGAACATTACCCACCTAGCTTTGATACCATGTAAGCATCTATATATAACCCCAAAAGGTGCCACTTGAGATTAAAATTGATCATTAACATAAGAGTGTTTTAAGCTCATACTGCCTCATAGCCAAGCAATGTGGGATTCCAACATAAAAGAAGTGGTACTTCTAAGTTCTAACATGGTATTGGATGCAATAACATAGTATAAGAGAGATAACTTCAAAAGTACAGTTTAACTTTGATTGATTCCTAATGCCGACTGCTGTACCTTATATCACAAATGGTTTGATATTACAACCATATGTAAGGATCTTATCACTAAAACTCCACAAGCTATTAATCGGAAACTGACCATTAGGTTGAGACTGAAAATTCACCTATAGCAATAGGCTATTCTCATGTATAATAAACCTTATGACCAATTGTTACACTTGTAAAGATCAGATCCATGAATAATTTCATCTTGTAGATGCATGCAGATAATTTTCTTTTGGTACCTCTAATTCTCAATCACAAATGCATGATGTGTCAAATTTCCAAAATAAAGTTCCAATTTCTCAAAAAAGGCCACAGTCACCATTTATGGAGGATTCCAACAATATGCAAACCAGCACCGATGTATGCAAGAAACAATATGGGCAGCAGACTTTTGGAACTGTTTAAATATTCAAAAGTTCAAACAATACCTAAGTGCAGAAGGTTCGGACTGAAGGGAAGCCTGTATAGCAGCTTCTTCATAAGATGGTGTATTAACTATTGGCTGCGTTTGGGGAGGAGTGAACAAAGGAACACTATTCTCTGCTCTCGGAGGAAACTCAACTCCTGCAGCCTACAAGTTGGAAACAAGAGCTAGTATCACAATTAAAGATATATGAACATAAGGAGCAGTACTGAAAAATCCAAGTTGAAACATATAAGTCAGCTGATACGATTTATAATCTACAGATAAATTAAGGTAGATAAGTAATTACCCTTAGTTCATTATATGCAGCATAGTATTGGGGATACCTTCCCGTTGGTCCCCCAAAAGCTTCTTGCCATGTGTCGATTAAAATAAGTATCTTTTCTCTTACATTCAAATCTGGCTGCAAAATTACATTGAAGAGAAACTAGATGAGACAACAAGAAGAATCATTTAGGAGTTAAAAAAATCTCAGTATAGCCAAAAGAGAATACGGACCTTCTTCTTCACAATTTTGACCATATCATGTAAAATATCACGCTCAACAATCAGCTGAAACACATTCTCACCACAGTTTTTGCTTACAGTCTCCAGTGCCTATATCAAAATGTTGTGGAACATCAAACACCAACACAACTACATGAAACATCAACACCATTTACAACTTCCAAGAAACTAGAAATAAAAACATATGAAAAAATACGGACAAAAAGTGCTAGCAGCTGGATCTTTGGATTTTTGCTTCCTAGTCTCTTCTTGAGTACTTTAAAGGCTTCCTTCGTTTGCCTGCAGCATCAGTTCAGTTCACATATTAGATGGCATGAAAATCAGTGCAATAGATCTATCTTCAAAATAATCAATAACAAGCCTATTGAATCACAAGAAAATCAAGGGAAACCTATTGAGCGGAATAGCCCCCTTAACCTTAACCATTTTATGATCATTTTAAAAGTCAAGTGTTAAAACAAATTTTAAATTGATAAGAAAATGTTTATATTCCAACAATCAGAGAAAAAATTATGAATGAAAGTTTGCACAAACCTGCTACTATATATGAGCAAAAAAGAATCATAAAAATGAAACCAGCATGTTTGATTCCCCACAAAAAAATTGTAAATTCTAGGGAAGTGCAGCTATTTCTTAAGCAATGCACCCCATAATTTATCATCATCTAATGCCAGGATTACATCATTAATCATCAAATCAGCCTTCACAGTTAATCCGAGTGTTAATGATTATACACACAAAGAAAATTTCATGAGTATTAGCAGCTGAACCCCAGATAATTACCAGCTGCATTTGTACTCTATAGATCACATCACTAGCTAGCTTAAGCACAACCCAAATAAGAAAAAATGGTTGCTAAGTCACAGATCAAAATATAATTCAAACATCTTGTGGAACAGCATAAGCAAGTGCAGTTTCTCATGCTGCAATTTACAAACATTATCGTCCTATTCCATAGTGCATAACCAAAGCCAAAACCAAATAAGAAAACCACAGAATTTGCACAGGATTCTAACTCAGAATCAAAGTAACTCGAGAAGTTTAATTATGAAGGTGAGAGACTAACGCAGGATCCATATTTATGATATCGCAAAGCTCGATGTTTAAAGCCCAGTCTGGACCGATTAGCATGTCACTTGTCGCCCTCTCAGCACACGCTGCTGCATTATTTGCCATAATTGTTATCTTCCGATCCTTTGATCTTAAGTTAGCAATCCCTTGCTATCCAGTACCCGCAAATAAAGAAAAAGGTCAATTGAGAAAGTCAATCTTCAAACCTAAAATTCAGAAGATGATTTCAATTGAGTAAGAATCAATCATCAAAATCAATGAAAAAGACTCGAATATTCATAAAAACACAAGAAAATACTGATCGAAATAAAATCGAAAAAGCTTAAACCCAATTTGAGCACGTCGAATTAACAAAACAGAAGTAGAATTAACTGAATTTGTAAGTTGGAACCAAACATAAACATAATTAAAGAAAACCTAAATCGAATTAAAACCCATTACCCAGATTAAACGAATAAACTAGAAAAAGCAAAACCCAGTGATCAATAAAACAAAAAAGAGCAGAGGATCGAAAGAAAGACCAAAAATAAAGTAAAGGATCTTGATCGAAAGCTAACCGGGAGATGTAATCAAGGAGCGAAGAAGAGTAATAAAGAATGAATGGAGGTTTGGTTCAAGGAAAAGAGAAGATAGAAAAGGCGAGTTGGGTTTGATTTGGTTTTTGTGGGTTTCAACAAAGTCGTCGGTTTGGTCGTCACTCTTGTATTCAATTTTCTACAAAACCGACTTTTATTTTCGCCTTCTACTTTCTTATTTCTCTAGAAGAAATTAAAATTTATTCAATCCTTAATAATTCCATTTACCAACTCAATTAATTAAGTTACAACTTTGTTTCTGTTGTTATTGATAATATAATAATTAGGCCTGCCATATATATATTAATAAACGCAATTTGATGCTTTTTAATAATTATTTTAACTTATCATATGTTATGTGTGCTGAAGGAAATATGTAATTTGGATAAACCTTTTTGGTTGACTTGGCATAATTTATTGAGGAAAAATGTTATACTTTTATTTAGATTGCACAAACCTTCTCGTGTAGTTATTGTTATGTATGACATTTTCGTGTCTCATTCATGTATTTCTAAGCCTATATATAGTGATTATTGTTCATTTTATTTGTTAAATAAAAAAAGTAGTAATATTTCTTTTATATATACTTTCTTACTACAACCCTCAAGGTCTGTTTAGTTTCTACAATTTTCATTTGTACCGAAAACTCAAGTTACAGTTGGAGAAGTATTTGCTTTTGTATTTTTCTTTTAGATGGGTGTCCCTTGTTTTTTTTTTTTTTTTTTTTATGGAAGATAAATATATAATTTTGTTCAAAAAGTTAGTCGCAGCATCGATTTGTCTTCTTTTCCCTCAATACAAAAGACCACATTTGTGGTAAATAGAAAACATCAAATTAAACTGTTTCGTTGATTTCAACCCTTGACTAAAAGCTTTTCATCGCAATCTAATCGCAAAATTAACTTCTAGACCTAACATAAGAGAGTTTTTGCGTAATGCGCTGAGTTCTTCTCTCCAAAAGCATTATCAATTAGCTAAACAAAAAGCAAATTATCTTTGAAGAAATTGCACTTGCTCTGCAACGCAAAGCAGTTTTGCATACCATAGTACAGCTGAAACTAAACACTCGCAATAGATTAACAATTAATTAATTTAAAATGTGTATTAAATTAATTAATTGATTTTAATCTATATTTATTCAATAGATTAATAGAATTCAACGGTCACCATTTGAACTGTTTACAAAAATGTACAGAGTATCTAGTAAACGCCCGATTCTCAAGGGAAAAAATCCTGAATCCCTAAAATAGCTCATTATATGCTACTCATTTGATCAACCCTCATAATATTCATCAACTAAGAATAATCTGCTTTTGGATGAAAATGGAACAAAATCACCAAGACGCAGAGATTAAAAGTAACAATAGTGAAAATGAAGAACGGGAAGAGGGTGGTTACCCACCTGCCCGAACATATTCTCTTAATAATACTAAATTTGCAGAGTTGAGCAAGACAAGTAAGGGATGTATTTCAAATGATCGAGCCGCCATTGTTGCTGATGCTTGGAACCATTTGAGACTCTCTGTTGTCTGCTTCAAAGGTCACTCTGTTGGCACTATTGCCGCCCTTGATCACTCTTCTAATGATTCCTTAAACTACGATCAGGTCCATTTTTTACTCTCCTTCTTTTATTACTCTCCAAAACCGAAACTCGAAATTCCGAGTTTAAAGGTACGTTCTTTTTTACAAATTGACAAGTTTTTGTCAGGGATTTTGTTCCGAGTGCATTGGCATTCTTGATGAATAATGAGGCAGAGATTGTTAAGAATTTTCTGTTGAGGACTCTTCATCTTCAATCCACCGAAAAACGAATAGATTGTTTTACATTAGGACATGGGGTTATGCCAGCGAGCTTCAAAGTCCTGCACAATCCTGAAAGGAGCCGCGATGAATTGATCGCCGATTTTGGCGAAGCTGCTATAGGCAGAGTTGCACCAGTTGACTCCGGTTTCTGGTGGATTATCTTGCTTAGAGCATACACTAAGGCTACTGGCGATTTTACTCTGTCGCAAAAGCCTGAATGCCAGCGAGGAATGAAGCTCATTTTGTCCCTGTGTCTTGCTGAAGGATTCGATACTTTCCCTACTCTTTTGTGCGCTGATGGTTGCTGCATGATCGATCACAGAATGGTACATTTTTGTGTTTTGAATCTGCTTGTTTTTTTTTTTTTTTTTTCCTCTCCAGAGGTTTTTCAAAAAAAAACAAGCAGATCCGGTCCTGACATTTCAGAAGCCAAAGGGGAAATAAAAATTATTTTTTTACGTTAAACAAAAGGCTCCATAAATTTTTTAATATTTAAATCATTTAGATAGGTCATCGCACATCTGGCATATGTCTGACCCAACTTATATAAAATTAAAGTCGGGCCTATGCTATATATATTGTTTGTTCAAACTCATCCCATGAAGTGCAGGGCATAGACGGGTCCCGCGGGCCACTGCCCAGTCTATTGACGAGTGTATTGGTTTAAGTAATGTTCTTGTTTTCTTTTTTTGTGTTGCAGGGAGTATATGGATACCCTATTGAAATACAAACGTTGTTTTTCATGGCGTTGAGGTGCGCTTTGCAGCTTCTTCGAGATGAAGGAGACGGGAAAGAGTTCTTAATGATGGTTGAAAAGCGGTTATCAGCGTTGACTTACCACATGCATAGCTACTTCTGGCTTGATTTCCAGCAGTTAAACAATATATACCGATACAAGACAGAGGAGTACTCGCATACTGCAGTGAACAAGTTCAATGTGATACCTGAATCGATACCAGATTGGCTGTTCGATTTCATGCCGACAAAAGGCGGTTACTTTATCGGCAATGTTAGCCCGTCAAGAATGGATTTTAGGTGGTTTGCATTGGGGAATTGTATAGCCATATTATCTTCACTTGCAACATTGAGCCAGTCTATGGCTATAATGGATCTTATAGAAGAAAGATGGGAAGATCTTGTGGGCGAGATGCCTTTGAAGGTTTCGTATCCCGCTATGGAGACTCATGAATGGAGAATCGTCACTGGTTGTGATCCCAAAAACACAAGATGGAGCTATCATAATGGCGGTTCTTGGCCTGGTATGTTTAATTCCACTCTCAAATTTTGTTGCAAGCTAAATGCATCACAACTCCTTACAACTTGGGCAATTTTCGCCAGTAAAATCCATTAAAATTTGTACCTTCAACGCCACATATCAGATGGAAGTTGGTTTGACTTTTCAGATATGTTCATTTCTGATTGTTCTCTATTCAAATTGAAGTTAACACGTGACCAGTGTTTTCATAACCGTACCGGATATTAAACCAGTAAAGTTACTGGTATGCGGTATTACCAGTACGACCAGTGATATGACTGGTAATTGTACCGCATAATTGATTTCATAATTAATTGAACATGTCATGCTGGCACGTTTTATATACCGGTATTTTTAAGGAACCGTGCCAGTCTCCAATGGTACACAATTTTACCGGTAAAACTGGTGATACGGGTATTAATAACATTGCACGTGACTTTGAGATGGTAAAGTGATGCACTTTTGCAAAGTTTAGGGAGTTAACTGAAACTTCTGAAAGTTTCGAGGTGACATCATGTAAAAATTCACAAGTTTAGGGAGTCTTTGATGCATTTACCCCTAATTGTAAAAGGCAAACTAACAAGTTATAACATAGGATTTATTTCTGTGGATGCAGTGCTACTGTGGGTGCTTCGATAAAGACAGGAAGGCCTCAAATTGCGAGAAAAGCTCTAGAAGTAGCAGAGCGTAGGGAGTATCATGATGGTAAGGATGGCCGCTATATAGGGAAGCAGTCCAGGAAGATGCAGACTTGGTCAGCCGCCGGATATTTGGTAGCCAAGATGTTGCTTGAAGATCCTTCTCTTCTTGGGATTCTAGCTTTGGAGGAAGATCGAACTATCAAATCCACTCTCACTCGGGCAACTACTCTGCCAGCTGGATTTAGAGTCTAGCTCGCAGTGTTCACATTGTCTCTCTACCTGCTGAGAATTGTTAGAAATTGTTTTAACAGAGAAAATCTCTACAGTATATTTCTATAGTTTGTGAGATTTTCAACTGAGAAAACCGAGTACATAACATCAATCATCTCCTGTGGATTCCATGCGATAGATAGCAGCACAATAAAAAATATAAATATAAGAGAATTGAAATGTCTACCTAGGGAGATCAGACGGTCATGTTTAAGAATTTCACAGTAATTTCAAACCACCTAGAGCCCTTTACCAAAACTAAAGGAAGTCCGATCATCACAGAAAGATTAGATTTTAAGTACTATGCTTTTTGGCAAATCCGCTGACTGAATGCTTAGAAATGCCAAAATTACATTAAATATCGTAGAGCCATGCCATATAGAACACAATCGAGTTAGTAGTAAACAAGAAAGTAGACATCAATGAAGGCTAATAACCAAGTACTATTCTTCTATATACATGTTGGCAGCAACATTGAAAGATGAGAGTGATAGCAAATATAATTCATATTTTCCTGCCTTGACATGCCAAAAAAGGGTAACAATTTAAACATACATGGGAAAAGGTCAAATAAATTGCTGAGCGTTCACCAAATATAAACCACACTAAACTGAATTTAGACAAAGGGAAATTCTGGGAAGGTGAAAATGACAGTATAACAACTATCTCCAAGGATTTTCGATATTCCGCAACTCTAATCAGCATCCATTTCTTCAAGTGCAGTCCTAGCTGCATTCTTGGCTTCTTCCAAGAGATCATCCGGTACCTGAAAATCCCAGTGTCATAATTATTGAAAATATCACAAACAACCCCACCATTTAGCTTGTCATGTTATAACTTTAACAGTTGCCGGGAGGATGTCTAATGTCTTGACTCTTAAACTGCAAAAGCAGCTCAAAGGCCCTTGAGCATGGTATATATCAGAGGGCTAGTAATATGAGTGAATCACCTAATCTATGAAAGAATATTCAGTATTATCCTTTTCAATCTATGCTCTCTTTTCATTCTACTTTCTGCCATAGTTCATTATTCTACTCTAATCATCAAAACAGAATTTCTTTCATTATTTGCTCACCCCCTTAAGCGTTGCAACTCCCACCACTTCAAATTTAGAGCACTTATGGGACTACTTCTCTATTAAAAATGGAATTTTACACTTGGGTAAAAGTTCTAAATGTGTTGTTTTCTGGGTTTGGTTTTGAACGGGGTTACTATTGATAGGTTGATGCTCTAAGGAGCATTTTTCAGGAGTAATAAAAGATGTTTTGGGGCTGGGTGAGATTTGAGCGGAGTTTGTGGGAGTATTTGGCAGATTTGTTGTATTTTTGTGAGGTTCAGGTGGTTTATCGATTGCTGTTTGGCTGAGGGCAGAGGTTATAAATAAAGGTGTAGATTCAAACACCTCTTGATTATGGTAATAGACTGAAATTAAGGGAAAGCTGTAGAATAATAAACTATAGAAAAAAGTAGAATGAAAGGAGAGCTTTTTTTTTTTTTTTTTTTATGAGAAAAGGAGAGCATATATTGAAAAGAATAATACTGAATATTCTTTCATTGATTAGGTGATTCATTCATAATACTAGCCCTCCAATATATAGAGCAGCCTAGGTAAAAATACAGCTGTCCACAATAGGATAATTTAGCATAACAACTAAGATTCTATTCTATCTAAAGCAATAGGGCTGACTATGCCATTTAGGGAATTATATAAAATGCTACTATTGACTATAATCATGACAGGAACAAGGAGGCTTCTACAGCAAAACGTCTATTCAAATAATGATAAGAAACTTCAACATTGTTCTTCAACACAAACCCTGATCACTAAAAGGTTTAAGAGAAGATATTTACCTTCTGATGCAATCTCTTTGATTCATCGCATACCCAGCTCATTTCTAGTTCAAAGGCCTTGTCCTTAGCTTCATCATGCACCTTGTAGATGCTGCGCAGCAGAGAAGGGAAATCATACCACAGTTAAGTAAAGGTTGCATATTCACTATACAAGGTCGCCAGTGCCATCAAAACTCACTCCATAACTTGCATAATAATATATATAAGCGGATAGATTATAGAAAAAACATAAATAAGCGGATATGAAAGTAATGCCTTGAATCATTGCTATCTTAACAGAAATGCAGTTCTAATCCAATCCAACAATGCAACAAAAAATATGAGGTTGTAAAATGAAAAAAAAAAAAATCATAATGAAGGGGACAACTAAAATTAGTCTAAACCCACCACTTATGTATTAACTATTAAATAACAAGCATTTCAACTTCAAGATCAATTTAATGAATTTTTAAAAAAATTTGACAGCAAAAATAAAGCTATCTTCCAAATTTCGGAGTTCCAACTAACTGCATACATAAATTTTATATAGAAGAGAAGATAGCTCGTCTAACTTTTGGCGATCCAACTGATTGGAGACTTAAGTTTTATATAGAAGAAGGGAAGCAATGCTCACATTTTGGCTACCTCAATAACCCCTTCTCGGCATGTCATTTCAGAAAGCTTCAACTTTTCAATTTCTCTGTTCAAACAATTAATTAAATGGTTAGAAAAAGTGATTCATGCAGAAAAATCAACTAATGTCAGATGCACTGTCAAGAATCTGAAGATAGTGAGTTATGCATGTCAAAACAAGAAAGAGACACCATATAAAACCACATTTTCTTTTAGTATGATGAAATCCCCGAGCAAATGAGGTTGTTAGATGATTAGCTAGCTTCATGAGCAAGTGTGTGTAACTTACGTTTTAGCTGCTTGCTTTCCCTTCCCAATTGCAGCACCAAAATATCTCTGCACAAAATGTATGTAAAGGAAATATATCAAGGAATTTCAAGCAACATACAAAAATATCCATGAGATGTTGAGCAGTCACCAATAAAACTTATAAATTGTAGATAATAGTATTAATAAGAGCAACAGACTCACATATGATATTCCAGACGGCTCGACCATGTATAATTGTGGTCCATCTCTGTCATAACCTCCAAGAATTACCCCACAACCGAATGGCCTGTAGCATTAGCAAATATTAGATAACCCTCCGTACAGTGCAAAGCACTTGGCCATAACTTAGTATAATGACTATAGCTTTTCCATACCTAAGCCACCAATAAAGGGTACATAAGTGCACATAACTAGCAACACGTTCAGCTAGTTCCTTCACAGGGATGGGCTCACCATAAACACTAATAAGCAAGGAACAACTCAAAATTAGCAGGCTCTAAGTAGAAAAAAATGGGAATCAAAAGTAATTTTACGCTTAAGCCATGGACAATTAAGTTGATTGTTAATTTTCCTGTACAAAATGATTCGGACAACAACCTTTCATAATTGTTTGCTTCTGACTTCGCTCGTGCAACAATCTGTCTCCCATCAGCTGCTAAACCAGCCACAGCCTGATATAGGAAGATAAGACAGATAGAATTAGAAGCTTGCTAGCATGCAAGACTTTAACCATTAGAAAGTCCTAGTTCAAGCTGGTGAGCTGTAAGACAAGAAAAAGTACATGTGTATGACAAAAAAAAAATATTTGAAAATAGAAGGCATAAAAAACTACAGGAGGGCACTTTCTAGAAATAGTAGTCAAAATCGAAGCTAAGCGCACCCTCTGCGCTTTGGTTGAACCCAAAGCGCAAGGGTGCAAAAAGCGCACGCTTGGTAAAAGAAAAGCGCACAGCGTTAGATTTTAATGATTTTTGGATTTTGATGAGTTATTTTTTGTGTTGTGGACTATTATAACTGTAGTATTTTTAATTTTTATTAGTTTTAAGTGGCTATATGCCTATATTTTACAAATTTTCTAAACCTATGATATTTTGGATATATTTATAACAGTGCACTTTTTCATTACTAAGCAATTGCTTTTTTTGCGCTTTTTGTAAAAGTGAGACCTAGCGCTTTGCACTCTTGACTACTATGTCTAGAACCACTAGTGAAGGTGAAGGAAAACATTTTAAGTTGGCAAATTATGTAATTAACAGCATATGAAGTTAGCTATCTATGTAGAGAATGTGACTGAAAAAATATGATGTATTTATTGACAAAAGTATGACTCTGCATCTTGGAAACAAAATACAGAATTGAGCTCATCTCGTTTGCAATTGTAAATGCAACTATCCAATTGAAAAGTTGTAAAAGAGGAGGTAAGACTCGATAGTTAGAAATTAAGGCAGAACAAAACTCAGTAACTATCATATGAGCCATTAATAAAGGCATTTTGAAACCATAAATTCAATATCAAGAGCAAATTGAACACATAAAAATTTTTAAGATATCGCATTGTATCAATGAGAAGCAATCCAATTCATAGTAGTCAAAGGCGCGCCTAGGCTCCAAGGCACGGGTGCTCCAAGGCTAAAACTTTCTCCTTGAGTGCGCCAAGGCGGCTCCTAAGCTCAAGGCGCACACTTGACTACTATGATCCAATTAGGCCACAATTACAATCTTAAACTTTGTTAGTAGTCATAAAATGCCAACTTAATATAAAAAGGAAGATATGGTCTCATTAAAAAATATATCCCTCAGGCCGAGGAGCTGGCTCAATCAAAAGTTAACCAAAAAGTGCAAGGTAAATCATATTGGCTAGGATGCTAGTGATTCTAAAACCCCAACACTGACAATAGGGGAAATCAAAGTAGAAGATAATGGTTGGTAGAAGGAATATTATTTGTTTCAGTCCACTCCAGAGATGAATTTCAATTCAGTATAGCCAAATTCATACTTGCAATGGCTTGAAATTTACAAATCTATTTTCTATTTCTATAGCATATGTTCATAACCACATATAAGAAAATAAATATAATCTAAATCCTACTTTGAGGTAAGAAGGTTACTTAAGGCCAATGTTATGATAGAATAAATACACACATATAGAGAAGTTACTAAAGAAAAACCTCAACATTCACCAAGAATGCATGGAAATGTATATGTAACATAAACACTGAACATAATTGAGGGAATAAAAAAATTGTAAAGATCAATTTAAGATTTTCTTTGATTTCATTATAATCCAGAAAATAAAAAGATGCAAGTGAATAAGCAGAGCAATACCATGCCCGAATGACGATGAACAGAGTGGATTCTCCTGTTGGAGCCAGGCAACATCATCTTGGACGCTATTAGTTTCTCCACGCCCTAAATTCCCAAAAACGAATTACACGAAGCATACAGAGAAGTACCCCTATAAAGAGATGCAGAAATAGCAACGAATTATACCATAACGATCCCGTCCTTGCACTTAATTCCGATAACAGTACTGCAAAATCAAAAGTGATATACAACATGAAAAACTACAAACAACCAAAATTGGAAACCCTAATGCCGCTCATCACTTAGCTTCGCTTTCACTAACATTAACATGAAGAAGATTAAACAATGCAAATAAAACTTTTTAAAAAAAACCAATCACCGCCAGGTGAATTTCTTAAACAGTAAAATCAAATTATGAGGAAAGAACACAGAATGCAAGAGAGGGAATAAGGAAGAGACCCGCTGTTGTCGACGGCTTTGGCAGCGTATTCGATCTGGAAAACGCGGCCATCAGGGGAGAAGGTTGTGACAGAGAGATCGTAACCAGTTCCTATGCTGCTCATTGTATGATTTAGCACTGCGAAAGAATGCGTTTGAATTAGTTGATTGAACTTGCTCTCAGCCCCCGAAACTAAAATATATATGTAGGTGAGTTTTCTTTGATCTCAAGACAGAACAAAACGGAAAGATGGTGAGACTACACTTGCTAATTCATTGTGGGCTGAAGTGGACAGTATTGGCCCATTAATTATCTATCATGGCTTCAAGTTTTGCAAATAATTACATAAAATAAAGTTTTTGGCTGTTTTTAGACAACAATGCAATTTAATTAGAATTGAATTTACATGCAATTCAACTAAATTCAATTTGTTCATTTTTCCTGGATATATAAAAAGTAACACACATCAATTACAGCCATAGTGACTCATCCAAGAAAAAAAGATACAATGAAAGGCATGCTTATTGCTATGCTGGGAAGAACAAGACAAAAAATTCTATCAAAATTACAAGGAGCAATCAATTTTATCTAAACTGAGTCTCTCTAAATTCTTATCATCCATAAGCAACCTAAGACCAGATTTCAGTTCCGACACCCCTTCCTCAAGGACAGCACACACCGGATATATCGGTACACCTCGCACTCTTCTTTTCAATTCATCAAACACTTCTTCTGCCTTGGCTTCGTCGATTTTATTTGCCACTACTAAGGACGGCTTATCTGATAGTCCCTCCTGATGGTGCTCAAGCTCTGATACCAAATCTTTCAGTTGTTCCCATGGTGGAAGTCCTTTTCTACCATCCAACCCAGCCACCAAATCCACCACATAAGCCAAAACCCTTGTCCGTTCAATGTGCCGCAAGAAAGCATGCCCAAGCCCGCGGTTCACATGAGCACCCTTTATAAGTCCCGGAATATCCGCCACTGTGATCGACAAGTCTTCAAACTTGAGTTTACCTAGATTTGGCCTGAGAGTCGTGAAGGCATAATGGCCTACCCTGGGTTTCGCCCTCGATAAAGCCCCTAGAAGCGTGCTTTTACCTGCATTCGGCATCCCCACGAATCCCACATCGGCAATACTCTTCAGTTCCAATACCAGGATAGCCTCGGAGCCAGGTGAACCAATGCTAAGAGAGGGCTTATCCTCGCAAGATATTTCTAGGTCAAAGGTTTCGTCTTTACTGATGCCCGGCTTACCAAGCCTGCCCTTCTTTGCAACAGTCGAGAAGGACGTGTTGCCCAAACCACCCTCCCCTCCACGTGCAATGACTATTTGCTGACACGGTTTTGTCAGTTCCGCAACATTGCATTGGATGACATCGGTGGAGTCCGATTGAGTAGCTTGATTATTTGGTAAATCCTGCACAGTTTTATGATCTTGATTCGATGAGGCAGCTCTATTATTAGAGACAGCATGGTGGTGAATTTCCTGTTGGTCGGTGAGAAGAGTGCCGGGAAGTTCCCAGGGATCCAAGGCTGTTTCAGAACAAATTTGAACTGTGGATGGAAGCTCGCCCTTTACAAGATGAACTACAGTGCCTACGGGTACTTGAACTACCTACTAGACAAAAGAGAATTTCAACAGACTGCCAAACAAAATAAACCAGCATAATATCTTGTTGTTGACTACAACTTAAAACTAATAACCTTATCTTTTCCGCGAGTTCCTATAATATTCTTTGAACCTCCATTGCCCCCTCTTGCTGCATTCTGCAGGATATGAATATGAATTCTAGTTCTCTGGTTGAAACATTAATAAAAAATAGCATTAGGAAAATAAGGACTACGTACAACATGATGATTCAAACCACTAAAGTCCCAGATTGAAGGGGAGCATTCTAATATTACATCACCACCCCTTCCACCATTTCCTCCTGCAATACAGAATCACAGAAGTGAAATTATATTATGCAAAAAATAAAGTTTTGAAAATATAATAAAGATGAAGATGGTTGACATATCATATATGTAAATCAAGTCTGAATTTGGCTCATAAAAGTAGTAATAAGAGACCATTTCCAGTGTTTTAAAAATCGACCTAGGCAGGAATTTTAAGAACACCGCCCCGATTTTCCCTAGTTAGGCGGTCCTAGGCAGCTTGACCGACTAAGCGGCTCTAGGCGGTGGTTTTTTGGTAATAAGTTATTTTTTTCAGATGATGTGTTTTAAAATTCAGCGCCTAAGCGGGATTTTTAAGTACTTGAAATTATTTTCTTATTTCAATAAATTATTATATTTATTGGCCAACAAATACTTTTTGAAGGCTTGCCACTACTTATAAATAAATCCGACTAGGCCCTCCCGGCACCTAGTGCCTAGCGCCTAGCGCTTTTTAAAACATTGACCATTTCTAAACAGGAATACGAGAGCATAATAAAAACCAACCATCAGGTCTGCCGTGGCGATCCTGTCGACTACGGCGAAGGCTAGAACAACCACTGCCACCATCACCTCCCTTAGCATTAAGCACAAACCTATCCTTCATTCTGGTTTCCTACAAAATATATACACTTATATGTAAATAAAACCTTAACATCATATCATCAGGGTTGGAGAAGAAACTATTGTATTTGTACATGAAGTTACATCCTGGAAATAGAAAGAATAACTTATAGAACGCAGACCTGTAAAGGTGCAGACTTTGCTTTTGGGTGGCAAACGTCGGAACAAAAGGAGGACACTAAAATCCATGATGATTTGACAGTTTTCTGCCGCAGATATATGTGGCAGTAGGATTTTGTGTAACGTATCCACATCAGAGCCTCTTTATCGTCTAAGGTGTTCTTTGAATTTTGAATTATCCTCAAAATCAGTGAACTCACTGCTCGTTATATTTTCTGCTCAGGATATAAAATAAAAGAAAAATAACTCAGATTTTAAATAGGTAATACATTTTAGAAAATCACAAACTTGTTCAAATGCTTGTTTTGCAGCAAGGTTGAAATAGAACAAATAGCAAATATGAAGATAGAAGCCATAAGACTGCAAGTACAATATATCATGAAATTCATTAAAAAAGTCCAGTTAAAATGGAATTTACGAAAAGAGAATTTTTTTAAAAAATTACCAGTTTCCTATAGAAGCAATAGCCACAAAATGATGGGTCAAAAACATAGGGTATCAAGCAGATAGAGAAATTAACAAATGAAGAAACAGAAAGGAAATAAGATGAACTGTTACTGAATGGTTCATACATAATTCATGACAAAGACTAGTAAGGCTTAACCCTTTCCAAGAAGAGAAATAACTTCCTCTACGATATAGTAAAGCCATGAAATATTGCAAAATCTTACTAAAAATCAATAATTCCATAAAGTAAAATTCTTAATTTCATAGAGTTCAATTACATAAACTCTACGGAAAGAAGATATCAAATTGAAATTCTATGATGGAAAATAAACAGTTGAGGACTTTAACTTTCAGAAAATTTAAAGTTTCCCAAATCTAAGAAATTGATCAAACCTGATGAAAAACCAGCAGATGTGTATGTTTCTTTCTCAAAATTCAAACAAGTTAAAATATCACCCTATAAAATGGAGAAGTTGAAGAACACATTAACAAGCTTTAAGGCGACGAAACGATGGACGGTGTCACTCAGTAGCGTTGCCAGGATTGCAATAGAGGGAGGGCAGAATTTCATAGAAAGAAATTTCAATGAAATTTATCACCAACACAATATTAAAACATATTCATCACCAAATACTATTAACCAAGACTAATCTACTATTACATTAAGGAATCACGAGACTTATGTTTTCTGACATAGATAAAACACTTGAAAGTTGAATTGGAAACAAGAAACACCTTGTACAATCACAAAATAAGAGAAATCAAAAGCACAAAACATACTTTGCTAAAATGGGCAACGAGTTGGATCCTCACCGAAGTATAATTCGATTGCATATGGATTTCTACATCGTCAACCACAACAATATTTAAGATGAGATGAATTACCATAGTAGCATACAAACAAGAAACCCCTATATTATAAAGCTAGCGTTTATCAGCTGTTTCTGCAACCAAAAAAGCTCTATTATAAACTAGCCAAAGGTATTCTCAAACTGTAAAAAAATAAAAGCAAAAAGTGGATAAGACAGTAGTTGTTGATTCCATTTGTACGATGTATAGGTGACAATCTAGTTGTTTGGGTGCCTTCTCAGTTCTCAGCACTAACAAAGAGTGAAAACCTAGGTAGCACTGAAATGAGCTCATCTCGTTTGCAATTGCAAATGCAACCATCCAATTGAAAAGTTGTAAAAGAGGAGGTAAGACTCGATAGCTAGAAATTAAGGCAGAACAAAACTCAGTAACCATCATATGAGCCATTAATAATGGCATTTTGAAACCATAAATTCAATATTAAGAGCAAATTGAACACAAAGAAATTATTAAGATATTGCATTGTATCAATGAGATGCAATCCAATTCATAGTAGTCAAAGGCGCACCTAGGCTCCAGGGCACGGCCTTGCGCCTTTGGTGCTCCAAGGCTAAAATTTTCGCCGTGAGTGCGCCAAGGCGGCTCCTAGGCTCAAGGAGCGCCCTTGAGCATTGAGTGTGCCAAGGCGCCTTGACTAATTTATCTAATTAGGCCATAATTACAATATTAAACTTTGTTAGTTGTCATATAATGCCAGCTTAACATAAAAAGGCAGATATGGTCTCATTAAAAAATATATCCCTCAGTCCGAGGAGTTGGCTCAATCAAAAGTTAATAAAAAAAGTGCAAGGTAAATCATATTGGCTAGGATGCTAGTGATTATAAAACCCCAACGCTGGCAGGGGAACCAAAGAAGCAGATAATGGTTGGTAGAAGGAATATTATTTGTTTCAGTCCACTCCAGAGATGAATTTCAATTCATTATAGCCAAATTCATATTTGCAATGGCTTGAAAATTTACAAATCTGTTTCCTATTTCTCTAGTATATGTTCATAACCGCAGGTAAGAAAATAAATATAATCTAAGTCCTACTATGAGGTGAGAAGGTTACTAAGGCCAAGCTTATGATAGAATAAATACACACATATAGAGAAGTTACTAAAGAAAAACCTCAACATTCACCAAGAATGCATGGAAATGTATATGTAACATAAAAACTAAACATAATTGAGGGCATAAATAAATTGTAAAGATCGAATTATGATTTTATTTGATTTCATTATACTCCAGAAAATAAAAAGACACAAGTGGATAAGAAGGGCAATACCATGCCCGAACGACGATGAACAGAGTGGATTCTCCTGTTTGAGCCAGGCAACATCATCTTGGACGCTATTAGTTTCTCCACGCCCTAAATTCCCAAAAATCGAATTACACAAAGCATACAGAGAAGTATCCCTATAAAAAGATGCAGAAATAGCAACGAGTTATACCATAAAAATCCCGTCCTTGCACTTATTTCCGATAACAGTACAGCAAAATCAAAAGTGATAGACAACATCAAAAACTACAAACAACCAAAATTGGAAAACCCTAATGCCGCTCATCACTTAGCTTCGCTTTCACTAACATTAACATGAAGAAGATTAAACAGATCAATCAACGCCAGGTGAATTTCTTAAACAGTAAATCATATTATGAGGAAATAACACATAATGCAAGAGAGAGTAAGGAAGAGACCCGCTGTTGTCAACGACTTTGGCAGCGTATTCGATCTGGAAAACGCTGCCGTCAGAGAGAAAGTGGTGAAAGAGGACTTATATATGTACTGAACAATGATGTGATTTTGGTCCTAGGATTTTGATATACGTATTTGAGCGTTAATTATTTCAACCCCACTAATACATATGTCAAGATTCCAATGTTAGGATTAAAATTCACATCATTGATTCAGGATCATTGTATAAATTCCCGGTGAAAGAGAGATCTAGAATTTCTTAGAACGGTAACTTGAATGACATGTGTTTAAATGGAAATAATTTCTAATAATAAACAATTAAAATGATATTATATTGCAAACGTACAGATTATTAATGAAACAAAAATTGATTTTCATTCATATACAACATAAAATGATTGATTCCGTCTATTACAATCTGTCAATTAATTGTATTTGTAGTGATACGTGTTTAAATGGTAATCATTCATGGTTGAAAATAAGTTAAAATGAGGTTATATTGTAGTACTGAGATTAACAATGAAAGTAAAATCGATTCTCATTTACAAAATGGTTGATTCCATCTGTCACAACCCGTCAATTAATTTGCATTAACATATTCACACTAGATTTGGAGTGATATATATTTAAATAATAATCATTTCTGGTTGGAAACAAGTTAAAATGAGGTTATCTTGCAATTTGCAAATTTATTATAAAATGAAAAACACATGGTGATTGTTCTTGTAGATTTTATCGCATTATTTTGTCAAATGATATTTTTTCATGTAATTTGTAAAATAAAATCTTAACTGATAACGATTTGTGATTTTTATTTCTTACTATATAGCTTTCACATGATTTTAGTGTTGATTTTATTAAAAGATTAAGGTCTTGTTTAGATGTATCATATGATATGGTACAGTACAATATTGTTCTTTTTAAAATTTTGTGTTTGGATAGATATATAGTATGATATGAGTTTTTTAAAATTTAGTTTGATTTAAAGAATGATCATGGAGAAACACCAAATCCGTGGTTCTATTTTCATGCATTACAAGAAAATTCGCGTTTTGCAACGGAAAGCTTGCAACGGAATTTTTTCCGTTGCAAATTTCGTATCTTGCAACAGAATTTGCAATGGAAATTGTTTTCCCTTGCAGATTTATTAGAATTAAAATATTGACTATATTTGCAATGGAATTTGCAAGTGTTTGAAAATTCTGTTGCAAAATAACTAGGCGGGAAATGATGGAGGGAAATATGCAAAGGAAATTGCAAGTATTTTAAATTTCCGTTGTAATTATAATGTAACATAATTAAACAATATTAATTGCAACTAAATTTCCGTTGCATGTAGAGTAAAAAAAATTAAAAAAAATTAAAAGAAAAACAAATAAAGTAAGATATTTTAATAAAGTTCCTAATCCATGGTTCCTCTCTTCTCCGTCTCCTTTGTTGCTTTACTCTCACCATGACCGCCAACATCCTACCATCGTCCAATCCTTCACTGGAGTGATTAAAATTCTTAACTCCTTTCAATCACGTTAGAGACTTATGCTTTCTTGTTAGTATTTGTTCTCGCTTTCATCTCTTCAATGCCTTATTTCCTCCCAATCAAAGAGAGCAATAACCCTAAACCCACAATCTGAGGTAAATCGTATTTAAATTGTTTCAAATTATTGTTCATATCAAATCATTTCAAATTTAAGGTATATCTGACTGTAATTGTTGCAAATTGTTGAATCTTGTTGTGTTTGTGCGTTACAGTCATGGCTTCTTTTCCTTGGTCCACTTTTGTTTATTTGGGCGTTAAATTTTTGCTGGATGTTTATCTTAGGTCTGCTCTGTTTTTAGTCTTCTTCCTCCAATTTGAGTACTGGAGAATTTTCATTTATTTAAAGAATATTGTGCATTGAGCTTGAAGCACACTGCCAATCCTACATCTGAAGAAGTGTTAAGAATCTGTGTGTTATCATGATGTTTTCAAAATAAGTTAAAGATGAAAATAGAGTTTGTTCATGTT
>CATIWQ010847974.1:0-16937 GCA_949673415.1 Euphorbia schlechtendalii | reverse complement strand
TGGGTGTTAGTGGATGTGCATGGTAGGCAATATATAGTAGTGTGCATGTATGATAGAGAGTGAAAATGTATAGATTTCGCTAGTTCAAATTTTAGTGAGAAAAATGTATAAGCGATTCGATTCTTGTTTCTATCACTAGATTTCTCTAGAAATTCGAGTGATTGTTATATGAGTGTAATTGCAAAGCACTTATCAATAAAAGTTTTCGTTCTTCAACATTCATTTGTTCGATATGCACAAAGAATAACATCCTAGCGGAGGTTCTGTACGAGTCGAGACCGAATTCAAAGTAGACGTAGGAATTGCAGGAATTAATGACTCCCATTAAAAGAGTGGATGTGGTTTGATCAACTTTGGCTTTGACTTGCATACCTTACAACTTTACTTTGTTTTCTACTTATACTTTCTATTTCAAAATTTATGATATGTCTATGTGTCATAACGAGTATTTCATCTTGCGTCATTTATATTAATGAAGTTATATGCTTTCGAGTTAACTTTAAGAGTGATTTTAAGGTTAACAAGATTGTGTATAATCAATAGATCTATGATTGTAATGCTGTTTAGTGAGCCAACATTTTGGAATGGTAACTTGCTATATATGACTATGTGAGAGCGACCCATACTAAGCATAGTAATATTGTTATCCAGGTTCATATAAGTGTCATAATTCGTTTACCCTAGATTTAGAAAAGTCATCTCATGTGTTGCTCTGCTGTGAATTATTGAATATTTGGGTGTCTAAAACCATGTTTGTTAAAGTTATCTAGTGTATGAAATATTCTTGATGATTTTGCATGTTTTTCTCTACTATACTTGTTCTCAGGGAATATCTATATAGTTTACATATTCTCTAATCTGTTCATGCATCTGTCTATTCATCTGTCTACCATCCAAACCTTACAATTTATCTTATTTCTTTTGTTCCGTAACTCTAGTTGGTCCTCAGAACCGAATTACTTTCATGTGGGATCGATATCTTTTAAAACTACTTCGTAACTGTATACTTCAGTGGTCATCATTTTTCTATTTGATAAGCGGTACTAACCACACCTGTTCATATTTAGAACTTTTATCTTATCAGTAGAAAAGTGACGAACAAGGTTTTTGGCACCGTTACTGGTGATAAGCCTTTCAGAATGAGTATAGTCAAAACCTTATGAACAAGATCGGCCATTACTTTTGACTGGTCAGACCTGCCACCAGAATAGCAGAATCATAATAAGGCCCTCTTTATCAGGGTGAATATCTTCGATAGGTCCATCCCTTGTGTAATGGTGGGGCCGGCTCTCAACTTGTGCCCGTTGAAGGTGCTGCCTCACCTGGGTTTGAATGAAAGTATGTTACAGAGGTCGAATACAGTTATTTGGGCCTATGATGACCCCAAGCATGGTGTGGTTGGAACATTCAGTGCGGCTGTGAAAGTGAATGGGGTAAAATCTGAGGTGAAGTTCACGGTGCTGGACATACCGGTTTCTTATTCCTTACTGTTGGGTAGGCCGTAGATCCATGCTCTCGGTGCTGTCCCCTCTTCACTCCACCAGAAAATAAAATTGGTTCATCAAGGCAAACCAGTTACTATAGAGGCGGATAAAGAATCAATGATGATGGCGATCGCATTTGCAGAGCAAGGGTCGGAAGGGTTAAGGGTGGCCATGATTGGCCAAGAAGAAGTGAAGTAGAAGAAGAAGAGGAAGATCCCTATGGGATACAACTATTTCTCGACAGGTTTGAAGAAAATCATGAAGAAGTAGGGGTTTGTTCCTGGGAAGGGATTCGGCAAGTATCATTAGGGGATGGTGGAAGCCATTGGCTCTCTCTTGTTGACCCCTCAAGCTAGATTGGGATTTACCCTGAAATATAAAATCTACAAGCACAAGTGACCATCCTTCTACAATATGGTCAGTTTATGTACTATCGAAGGGGGAAAGCAATACTTAGGGGATTATGAGCCGGTCCTGGTAGATGGAGAGACTGTGCTAGGATTCGAGATCTTCGGAGACATGTTTGATTGCGTGGAAGAGTGTATGTTATCTCCGATTGTAGAGTCTGTGGATGGCTTAGAAGAGGTTGAGTGCCTGAAAGGGGTTGGTATAGAAGAGGGAATGTAGGTTATGGCTCTGTGAATGGTAGTTGCTATTGCAAAAGACAAGGGGAAGGCAAAGATGTTCATGGAAGATGAACCTGAATCCGAACCCATGGAAGATGAGGTGCAAGAGGCAATCACGACTATCACCAAAACCCTTGTTGTCTTGATGAAGAATAAGGAAGAAGGCGCCAAGGAGAAGCTAGCTGCAGCTGCGGAGGTCATCACCAAAGTTACTATCAGGGAAAAGAAGACCATTCTTGTTGAGCCCATCCTCGAAGAGCCAGCCTTTGTAATGAATGAATACCCTCCACCTGTGGAGGAGAATGAGACATTTCAATCAATGAATCAGTGCTTTTCTTACTTGTGTGATGTTTCGCTAGATGGCAGTATGCATTTTCATGATCATTGGCATAATGTTTTTAGCATAACTGATTCCTCATTTCATGAAATAAATTTGAGTACAGATGTATCACCTAAAATGGTGATGATTTTGAGTGATCTAACTCTTGAGGAAGAACGTGAGATAACAAATGTACTTATAAAACATGTCGTAGCATTCTCCTGGTCATACGAAGACATGTCGGGGGTTGATAGAGAGATTGCCCAGCACAGAATTCCAACCGATACTCGAGTCAAACCTGTCAAGCAAAAGCTGCGGAGACTGCTATCTGAATGGGCTGAGAAGGTGAAGGTAGAAGTGGCCAAGCAGATAGAAGCCAAGTTTTTGGAAGTAGTGGAGTACCCCACCTGGCTAGCCAACATCGTCCCAGTTGTGAAGAAAGATGGGAAGGTCAGGATATGCGTGGATTTCCAAGATTTGATTAAGGCCTCGCCAAAAGATGACTTCCCTCTGCCTCATATCAACGTTTTGGTTGATAACACTACTCAGGCTACTATGTACTCATTCATAGATGGCTTCTTGGGATATAATCAGATCCTCATGGCTATTAAAGATAAGATCAAAACCGCCTTCATCACCGAGTGGGGGGTTTAGTACTACAAGGTCATGCCTTTTGGGTTGAAGAACACCGGGGCAACCTATCAAAGAGCCACAATGGCCCTACTGCATGACTTAATCCACAAGGAAGTAGAAGTGTATGTGGATGATATGCTAGTCAAGTCCAACACTTAGGAACAGTATCCGACGGTCCTCGATAGATTTCTTACCTGAATTAAGAAGTATAACCTTCGCCTGAACCTGAAGAAGTGCGTATTTGAGGTTACCTCTGGAAAGCTATCAGGGCATATAGTAACTCAAAAGGGGCATAGAAATGGACCTAGATAAGAGCCAAGCCATTAAAAAAATGCCTGTACAAAATACGGAGAAAGAAGTGAAATCATTCTTAGGATCCTTACAACATGTCAACAGGTTCATTGCCTTCTTGATTACCATCTGTGAGCCGATCTTTAAGTTGTTACAGAAATAGCAGTCGGTGGTGTGGAATGACCAATGCCAGATTGCTTTTGAAAGAATCAAGCAATACTTAATCAACCCTCTTGTCCTAAAGCCTCCCATCCCAAGGCACCCTCTTATTATTTACTCGGCCGTTGAAGAATCCTCTTTGGGGGCAATGCTAGTGCAAGAGCATGATGACAAGAGGGAGCATGTGATATACTACTTAAGCAAGAAGCTTCTTGAGTATGAGACCCATGACACGGTGGTGGAAAAGATATGTTCCGTAATGGTATTGCTGAATAAGAAGTTACGCCACTACTTCCAATCTTATCGAGTGAAGGCAGTGGCTAAGGTTGATACCATGAAATACTTGTGCCAATCTCCCACATTGGAGGGTAAAATTTCCCGGTGGTTGTTACTCCTCTCCGAATTCGACATTGAGTATATCACAAGGAAAGTCATAAAAGGTCGAGCAGTTACCGAGTTCTTGGCCAATCAAGCAATGGACTCTGACTATGTGGAAAACCTAGAGTTCCCAGACGAACAATTATCCTTGGTAGAAGAAGTCAAGAGGGAGTGGACCATGTACTTCGATGGTGCTATGAATCGCAAAGGGGCAGGCTTGGGAGTAGTTTTAATCACATCGCAGAATGAAGTCATCCCATTGTCCAAGCGCTTGGAATTCCTAGTTATGAATAATGGGGCAGAATATAAAGCTTGCTTATTCGGCTTAGAATCACTGAAGAAGGTTAGGGCTAAAGAAGTCTCGGTCATTAGAGATTCAGCCTTGGTTATTCGGTAAGTGACCGGTGATTGGGAGATTAAGGAGGAATCACCCCGTTCTGTGTAATGATCATGTCACGAGCAAACAGGTAGTGACTAGCAAGCATCTTAGCATTAGCCCAGGGAACATGCCATGATGAAATAAAAGTCAGGGTAAGAACCAGTTGAACTTAAAAGCAATCTCTAAAAGAAAATAAAGAGAAGAGACTCACATGGGTGGTATCCTAGGGAGCAAAGGATAGGGTATGCAGACTCGTGGGTAGCATATGTGCCTGTCGCTCCCCCACCCTCGCCATCAGTGAGAAGGCGTTATCTAGATGGATGGTGAGATGACCCTCCACAAACCTAGGGATATCATAAGCCTGCTTCTGCGAATCGGCTCGGTGTGCTCGGGCTCGCTTGCCCATGCCAAACTATGTCAAAGCAGTCAATACTCAACAAGTATAATAAAAGCTTAAAGAGATCAAAATTCAAGGTGACTCATGCCATGAAAAAGTTCACACTACCATTACCGTGGCCTCCCTGCCAGCTCCACCATCTTGGCCCCCACTGCCAACGATGCCACCGTGGCCCCCGCTACTCACATCACCTTCGTGGCCTGGACCGCCATCGGGACCATCATCTCCACCACCTCTACCAAAGTCAGCCTCATCCTCGTCATCCGAGAGAGCTCTACCCACCATCCTCGTCACCTTCTAGCAATACCAATCCTCAAAATCATCAGGCTTGATACAAGGGCAAGGAGGCAGAAGCAACCGTAGGTGGGCCAAATAGTCTATGCCAACAGAAGGGGCCGCCTTGCCATTCTCGTCCAGGAAAGTGGCCCGATCCACCACTAAGGTAACTTATAGGTTGGGCCAGAATACCCTGGTGGGAAGATGAGGAGGAACTGGCCACCTGCTCATCATAGTGGTCCTCCAACCCCGAACCCTTTCCCCGAAGTACCACTCTAGGGAAAGGGGGCACTCAAGCACCAACCGGTGGTCGTCTATGGCAATCCACGTAGCCAACACTGCATCCTGATTAGGCACATCAGCCTAAGGGTTAGAGGTAACCTGCAAAAAAGAGACAATTCACCGCAAGGTTAGCAATAAATCACAAGGAAATATCGAAATCTATTGATAAAGAAAAAGGACGAGTACTAACTCGATCGTCAGGTGGCGAAGGCACCCCTGATACGCGGTCTACCATTTGTGAAGGCCACCAATCCTCATGCATCAGATGGCCAGGAGAGGCTCCTTAGGGACTAGGTCGATCTAGAAGACCAGATGAGGGAGGACATGATTCTCGAAGGCCCAAACCTATAAAAGGAAGCCAAAAGTTAAATAGAGTAATGAAAAATTGTAATTAAATCAAAGGTAGAAAATCTAAATCGATTACCTGGAGTAGGACGTGACTCAGCTTGAGGGCCTTGTCGTGTGCCCTCAACGCATAGTCCAGGCCATAATGCATCTGGCCCAAAATGGTCTGGGGCTAATTCTGCACTGGGATCCCTGCTAGGTCCTTGATCGTGGATATGAGCTTGTAATTTATCTTGCTCGATGCCATGGGGAAGAACAGGACTGTGAGCAAGGAGATGATAAAAGAGCGGACACACTAAGCCCGCTGGTTCGTGAGTACCACATCCATCGAGCACTAGTAAGTGTATAGCTCTTTATATGAGAGCTTACTCACTCGTAGGACCATGCCAAATAGCTCATGCACTCGTTTGATAACCTAGCGCGATGTGGAGAACCGATCCATGAACACATCAAAGTGAATGGCCCCTCTATGCCAAGATAGCCCAATCATGGCCACCACATCCGATATCATAATCGTCAACTCCCCCACAGCCAAATGGAAGGTATGGGTGGTCTCGAACCACCGCTCTACTAAGGCGGTGCAAGTAGGGTGAGATAGGTGTAACATGTGTGCTGGTATAATTCGGGCTAGCGCGCCAGAGCCAGTAGCGTCAATGGCATCCCGAAGCGCCAAGTCATTGGTGGTGCGATTTGACCACCGCCCCATAGCCCCTATACCGGAAAAGTTGGTATATGTCTACGGCTGTAAAAATAAATAGACAAAATACAAAGGTCAATCACAAAGCCGACGTAGGGTTCCATATCTTTTTTCATCATAAACATGCATATCAATTCATATTTTCAAACCTACAGGCCTTTAGAAATCTTAAACTAGGTTAAAATTGCACACGGGAGTGGCTTTTGGCGAAGCAGAAAGTGTCTCTGTCTCTGCTTCTGTCATGTCGTTAACGGGATTGGTAATACAGCTAACGGCATTGGTAATACCGTTAACGACATTGCAATGTTGTTAACGACATAGAGCAATGTCATTAACGATATTACAATGTCGTTAACGAAATTGTAGTTATAGAAATAGAAGTAGTTTCTGCCCATGATTTCAGCCCCTAGAAATCCAAATTTCCACAATAAAATCCCCCCCCATCGGGTTCCAAGTCATCCTAAACTATCTATAATCAACAAACTAAGCCTAATCATGCATAAAACATGCATTTTTCAAAAAAAATAAAAACCTAGGTTTCAAAATAATAACTATAATTTAAGGGAATTTTGGGTTACCTAGACTACCGAGACGCGTTCCCCAAGCCTCAGGCACAAAGTGGTAATTGAGGAATTGATGGAAAACCTGACAAATTCATCTCCCCTCTCGAAGCAATATGCCTCCGGCACCATGCACCTTTTGAAGTTAGGGATTGTGGGATGAGGATGGAAAGAAGACGAAGTAATGACTTTCGGGTTGCAGGATTTGATTTTACACAACATTTTCGCTTAAGGATTTGAGGAAGAAATTAGAGATTTTGAGAGAGAAGAGGCTGTTTTCAGATAAAAATGAGAAAAAGGGAGAAAGTTAGGTTTTATTTTAAAACCTGGAGGCATGATGTCATTAACAACATTGCAATGACGTTAACGATATCACCCCATGTCATTAATGACATGGACTTTCAGCCCAGCCCATTTCTTTTATTTTTAGCCCAAACTCATATTTTACTCCTTAAAATTCATTTATAGTGTATTTTAACTCTATAAAATGTCACTGAAAACATTTAACCAACCTCCGAGACTTCACGAAATATTTTCAAAACTCGGTCACGTGGCCAGAGGAAATTAATACGCATTCATATTTTAATTCTTGATTGAAGGGGCAAAATTTTTTGCTTTTAGCAATTTCAATCAAGGAATTAAAATATGCATACATAACTTGCATTTTCTCAAACTTTTCTGAAAATTTAACAGTCAAACAAACTTTTTACAGTTCACCTCTTTCCGACTTTTTACAGTCAAACAAACTTTCTACAGTTCACCTCTTTCTCACTTTTTACAGTCAACGAACTTTCTACAATTCGCAATTTTCTAACTTTTTACAGTCAAACGAACTTTCTACAGTTCATAATTTTCTGACTTTTCATGATCAACGAACTTTCTTCAGTTCGCAATTTTTTTGACTTTTTACAGTCAACGATTTTTCTACAGTTTGCAATTTGCTGACTTTTTACAGTCAACGAATTTTCTGTAGTTCGTAATTTTCAGATTTTTTAAATCAACGAACTTTCCACAATTCGCAATCTTGTTTTTTACAATCAACGAGCTTTTTAAAGTTCACAATTTCCTAGCTTTTTGCGGTAAATAAACTTTCTACAATTCACAATTTTTTGGCTTTATACAGTCATCAAACTTTCTACATTTCGAATCTTTTTTGACTTTTTACAATCAGTGAACTTTCTATAATTCACATCTTTTCCCGATTTTTTACAGTCAGCGAAATCTCGACGGTCCACATTATCAACGAGCTTTCTACGACCTGCACATGGGATTCTCAACCAAAAGAATGGAGGCACATGACCGATGTTCTTTTCCCAATGGTTCCAGCGATATCAACAAGCCAGAGGTCAACCTTCAGGGAGAAATCATTGTCGAGCAGGCAGTTCATAAGGGACATGGAGAGACCAATCCTCGAAAGCGCCGCACTGAGATGAAAGCTTCCAGCCATCGTGAAGTCTGCATCCCGATGAGTGCCAATCGTGACCAGACTAAACCCTACTGCTCTTTCAGTCATGGGACCATACCGATCTCATATTAGTAGTGATCCCACGAGTGGTAACCTCTGAGCACGGGATTTTATTCCTGACTCACGAGTTCGATGATGAAGCTATAATTTTTTCCTTGTTAGCTTTTTACATTTTTCAGGGTCCTGAAATCGTTTGGAAATCATCTATTTTATTTCTTTGGGCCTCTCCTTCCTTAAAAAGCCCAATCAAAGAAAGAAAAAGCATGTCTGCATGTGCTATATCGTTAACGACATAGCCATATCGTTAACGATATGGCTGATGCCGTTAACGACATCGACTCTGCAACAGACCAAAATTGCACTTTTTGTAATTTTTCAGCCAAAAAGGCAATCTTTACCCACATGCTCAGATTTTTTTACTACAACACAACTCCCTACACCTTACCTAGGTTATGATCATCCAACATGTGCATTTGGATTGAGAAAAACTAAAAAAGTAAACAAGTAAAAAGCATGGCCTAAGTCTAACTAGTTGAATTTGGATTGAAGAGAGCCCTTCAAGTTTAGAGATGAGTTTCAGAATGAGGGGAGCTCATTTTCATGCAAACAAGAGCAAGAGAGAGATAGTTCCAAAGTTGAGTTTGAATTTGAAGTGTTCCTGGTGTTCTTGAGTGTTCTTGAGGTACTTAAGCATTTTGGCAACTAATTTAGGCTCTTTTAAATCATATCCACTTGTAATTCCAGATCTTGAGTGTGTAAGTTCATGAATAGGGCATGAACTTGGATCATTTGGGTTACTTAGGTAAGTTTAAGGTTTAGTTCACTTTTTCGGAAAGTTAGTGGTATAAAGAAAGTGAGCAATCTTTGAGGTTTAGAGTTGCTTTGACCACTTCTTCTGAAATCTAACTCAATAGTACTTGGTGTAAGTGTTCTTAGCAAGTTTCTTCATCTATTTATAACACTTGTTATTTTAGTTCATCTTTAACCGGTTTTCTAAGTTTTAAGTCCATTTTGAAGTCTAAACTCGAGAGAAGAAGGATTTCTACTTCCTTCTTCGTCGTGTTAGGACTTACATTCAAGAAGTATTCACTTCCCTCAAAGTGTAAATCTCTACTCTTTATTTTTGAAAAAATCACAAACCGAACCAAAGAAACAATGAGGACTTTTCGAGGATTTTCGTGGACCGATCGAAGTGGATTCACTACAATGGGATAAGCCTTTGAGTTCCTAGGGTCGTGTCTCACTTGTTTATGCCTTGTATATGTGTTTGATATGTGAAAATGTAAAAATTGTGAAAAACAGAAAAACTGCCTGTTTCTGTCTCTGTAATGCCATTAAAAGCACTGCTGAGGTCGTTAACGACATCACTTTCCAAGAAGAAAACAGGCAGAATGTTCGTAAAATTTTAAATTTTCATTTTATGTTCAGGAGGGTCAGTGGTGACAATTCAAACCTAAAAATCTTAGTTTTTAAGTAACATAATGCGTATGTTTGAAGATTTTATGACCCTGAATCGTTCTGAAAGACGTTCGAACCGTTGAAGTTGGTTCCCCTTTATCGGGATGTTATTTTACCAACTTTAATGGTTTCCTTTTCGAAACAGGTTTAGTAATGTTATTTCGCGTATATATTTAGACTTAGATTTATTTTTGCCGTGAAGTGTGTTAGGAAAACCCCAACGAAGGGAACTGAAGTTCCCGGATAACCAACCTGACATGTATCCATGTGGCATTCTCATTAATAAAATGGTTAAATAACTTATGTGTATAAAATGATTTTTAAAAGAAAAGAAATTTCAAATATTTCGATGTTTTAAATTAGATTGCTCGGGTCTCGCAAAAAAATCAAAATGAACATATTTGCAATTACATATGATGTGCCGTATTTGTGCTAACCTTTGTGGATGTAGGTAGTTTAGGATTTCTCTCATTCGAGGCCGGCGCCTCACGACGACCGCGCGGGTCGAACGTCATCCGCTCATAGCTTAACTTTCATACTAGTTTTACATCAATATAACAATTTTATACAATTGTTTCACTGATTATACCAGTTCATATAGGTATAACAAGTTTTGAATGTGTTATACAAGGTTGAACCCGAGTTTGATGATGATGTGATGGTTGGTGAGATAAAGAAGTCATTATTAAATGTTGATGTTAGTAGAAATCTTGTTGAATTGCAATTGCACTAAAAAATATAGTATAATGAACATTATACTAAAACACAAACTCGTATAATACGCATTATACCACCTTGAAAAAAATATATAGAATAGCCAACTACATTCATATTTGTAACTAAATAGGCATAATACATATAATATCAAAATATAAAAAGGTATAAAATCTATTATAACAAAGTAAAATTATAGCAAAACCATTACAACAACAAACAAACAGGTATAATGCATATTATATCAAATAGAAAAAGCATATAAAGTCTATTATACAACCTAGAACACCAAAATAAACAGGTTTAATACATATTATACCAAATAAAAATAACGTATAACATATATTATACCAAAACTAAATTAAAACAAAACCATTACAACAACAAAAGTAATGGTATTTGATAAACACTTCTCAGCCTAGCAGAGTCTCGATAGAGCAAAATTAAGATTTCAAATTTAAGCTCCTTTAGTGCAGCCATTTCTTCTTCTTACCTTTTCGAGTATTGTTTTAGAAATGTTACTCTTAAACAATAAAGAAGACGTGTTAGATTATTGATCTGATACATTGTAACACTCACCACTAACAAACACTTCTGTATACAAAATCACATAAAGTAAAAAATTAGCTTGCACGAAAACTCCAAAGCCAAAAATTAAACATGTGAAAGAGAACTATGAAACTTCTTATTATGTTGTGTCTTTGCTATGCCACATTCTTGATACATTAAATAAAAGTATTCAGTTCCCTTATTTAACAAGTCAGTATAACCATAAGCGGACAACACACCAACCTAACCAAACATGTTTAAACTAATACAAGAGCAAAACAAACATGTATAAAACGTATTATACCAAATAGATAAAACGTATAAAGTCTAATCATTCTCACTATATGCCGATATTATCAATTTCATCTCGATAACTATATCATTACTAATTATCTCATCAATCGGCATCATACTTGAATCATTTATCAAACCTGAAATCACAAAAAAAACAAATTAACCGAAAAAAGATATTGTTATAAAAAAATTATAAAAGACACATTGGTGCTATTCTGCGTCATATCATATATCAAATGTAACACATTCTAGAAGAATACATTGATTAACATCATATATTATGCAAAAATTAAAAAAAAAACAAGGTAAAACATAACTAGAAACTAATAGAAATATGTATAATACATGTTATGCAAAAAAAATAAAAACAGTATAATAACTATAAATTAACATCAAAATGATAAAATATGATATACAACACATTCAAATAACAATGCTAAATAAAGAACACCAAAAAAAGCAATTATGCAATAAATAAAAACAAGTATAATACATATTATACAAAAACCAAAGACTATAAAAAGCGTTACACATCCATGACTTAACAAGGTACAAGTTTGTCTCCTTGATCGGTAACACAAGAGAATGAGCTAACGATAGCAAGTCATACTCATATTGAACCACTAAGCACCTGTAGAACTGCAATGATGCAACAATTTAACAAAATACAATTAAGAACTTTAATTAAAAATTTTATAAAGAGAGTAATAACTAAAGCAAATCAGTAATTTTACCAAATTATTTATTCTAAGGCACTGCAGGAATAAAAATTTCAAGAAACCACACTCTTTTGACATCACTCTTAGTAGATACCGATAAAGACATAAATATCATTGCCAAAGAGTTCCATTAAATCACACATGAAGCATGAGCTGACACTTGCAAACATTAAATTTGTATATGTTAAAAAGAAAAAAGTGACCAAGTTGGTTGCCAATCACCTGAAAATACTATAGTTTCAAAGGAAGATTATATCACTTCCAATAGCAAATAAGAAGGAACAACATTTTTGAATAGTGAACAACCACCTCACAAACACATTAAAGAAAGGAAACTTGCATGCCATTATTTACTGCAAAAAAGTTATATTCTTCCACAATAATCTCTTTAGTATTACAAGCAAGATCATTTTCAACTGACAATTTAGCAGAATGGTCTCCAACTATCTTATTTTTAGAAGGCACGATATCTAGCTTGCTTCTTGTTGACATAACTAATGGCCCACCAAAATGGAACAAGAAAAATTCTGAGCTACTCAAGATTATGACAGCGAAAGGAAAGCATATCAAGCAATAAAAGTGTATATTGTAGTGGAAAGAAGGCTAGAGTTTAAGACATCGGTTGAACAAAGCAAGCAAAGGTCTAGAACATTTTGGTTTGCATACACCAATCTTCCCTTTGCTCAATCACATTTATATTAAGATTCTCAACAACAGCAAGGTTAAATTCAGCAAAATCATCACACATAAATGCCACAAGTTTCACCATCAACGAAATCAAACTTATGTGAGATTATCATCGAAACAACAAAAATTAGAATTAGAATGTGAAAACAACAAAATCGAAATAAGAAATTGAAAACAAACTCAATTAAGATTATCATCGCAAAAAAAAAAATAGAAATATATCCTTCTACTAAGAATCTCATCGAACAGGTGGTGTGCTATTGAAATTATCATCCAAACATGAGACAAACTCAATTCAAACTCAATTGTCCAAACTACACTATTATGGAGCAAATCATCAAATCATCTATCTAGATTGATAAGGTCAAAAGATATAAAATCTGATATATTCAAAACTGGAAATGAAAAAATCTACGAAATCATATAAGAATCATTATAGAAGTAGTAAGCTCTTTTCTCTCCTAATATGATAATCTTAAAAAATAAAAGTTATTTTCCAAAAAAAAAGCAACAAAAACATAAACAGAATCAGAATCATAAACAAAATCATAAAGCAAAAGAAGAAGAAATTGCAATAAGAAACAAAATCATACAAATTGACCAAATTGGAAAAATCATAATGAAAAGTTGAAATTGAACAACCCGAAACTAGAAAAAAAAAACAAAATAGGAAAAAAAACTTACAATGAATTCATCGATTACTGGAAGAAATGAAGAAATCGACCAAAACAACTAACCGAAAGATCAGACCAAACAATCAAGAGAAGAACCGTGAAATCCAAAGAGAAAACATAATCATTAATCAAAGAAGGAAATCGAGACTCATAGAGAATAAATCAAAACTGAAATCGCAATCACAAGGAGAAGAAAATAGAGCTCGAAATCGCCATCGGAAGCCCTCAATTGGAAAAGATGAAAAAGCTAGAATATGACCCTCATATATGAACGTAAAATTAGAATAATGAAATTATAATAAGCCAAAACTTTAATTAAATGTTGTTTAGGATATATTAATTAAAAAATTTAATATTTAGTTATTCTTTACAATTCCCCATATATCTAATATTACTAAAAAAATTTTACACTTATATTATTAATTTACAAAGGAAAATCCCCACCCCACCCCGAATATGATTCGAACCTATGATCTATAGGATCGTAAATTTAATCTCTACCACTAGACTAAGACATCAACCACATAATAATACCAAAATTTATTTAATGGAAAATAGGAGAAACTTATCATTTTAAACTTAAAATTTTTTTAATTACCCTCATTTGATTTTTTTTAATAATTACTTTCTTTTCTTTTCATAACAAAATCCATACAGATATTCACAAGGGAAAAGGAAGATACACATGCAACGTGCAAATCGTAACATAATCCAAGATAATTAGATCTTAAATTTTAAATAAAACTGGAACTAAAAACATAAATCATAATATGTGAAATTTTCAATAAATATTATTATACTCATTTTGTTACTAAGATTTATAAATTACAGCTTTTATAAAACCAATGACAATCTTTTTTTATATTTGAGCAATTGCGCTTACATTAAATATATATAAAAAATTCTCTCTTTATCACAAATGTGACTGGAGCCTGAAACCTTCGGAGATGGCAAATTCAGTAATAACTAGTAAATCATAATTAAACAAATACTAGTCTTACAAGCACAAGAAACAACAAAAAGTTACTAATATATAATTCATAAAACGAACTTAGTAGATTAGCTTTGTATGTTATATATCATTAATTTTTAAGGGATATATAATTTATTACTCGGATTGTTATATTGTTTCATGTTAAAATCAATTTTTTTTAGATAAAACGAAAGTAATCATCATTTCAGTTATTTGTTTTGATACAATGTTAGGAAATTAAATCACTTGTCCTCGACCTCATGTCCTCTTATAATGTATTTGAATAAAAAATTGTCACGACTCATTAGGGGAATTATACAACAAGCCGAGTATTTAAAACTCATCTCCCGGAAGTATGATATGTGTTCCAAAATGCTATTAAATGATATTATTTTCTATTTTATTTTATTTCATTTTGAACACACGTCATTTGGTTATTAAATATCCGGCTCTTTGTATAATTTTATCAATTTTAATTTTTTATATTCTACTTTTATTTTTTCTTTTCAATTTTTTTCAATTTTTTCTCATTCAACGAAACACTAAGCGGTTTTTTAATGGGGACAAAGAGGGAATAAAGTAACGAGAATAGATGATTTGATGCACTTAGAAGTAACACACTTGACTCAATGCAGAATTAGAAAACTTTTTGTTGTGGACCGGATGCAATGGATCAAATCAATAAAAAAGGATACATTCATATATTTATATGGAAATGATTAGTCTTAAGATAGGCTTGCAATTGTTATCTTGTTAGTTATAAGATAAAATGAACTTAGACCACTGTGATATATTTTCAAATAAATGATACAAGCACTCACTATTTAAATTTTTAATAAATTTATTTTACTCGATTTACTTAATTTTTAATTATAATGAAAAATATTATTATATTGAAATTTGAAATACATTAAATCATAAATCAAATAAAACATCCTACCAAAAATCATAAAAACATATTTTCACCATTTTATGTGATAAGAACTTGTAGATTTTAAAACTGAAAATATAATAGGTCTAAATATCGTCCACAACAATTTTAAATTTCACCAATTAAAACTCTTAGCCTAATGGATAAGATTAAATATGTCATCTTGGAGGCCACATACTTTTTTGATAGACAAAGAATAATACTAATAGGCTAAGCAAATACTAGCCTGGGAAAACAAACTCCGGCAAGATCTTGGAGAACAAAGCAGAGAATCCCCAGAGCCATTTTAAAAACATGCAGCCCAAGAGAATAAGAACTTCCCAAGGCCGCTAAGCGATTCGCACACCGGTTCCCTTCGCGATACACGTGCTTCACCACCGAACTCCAATCTCGATTAAACATCTCCTTAATGCCCAATATCAAAGAAGAAAACTCATTGTTGTGAATATCAATCCCATGAATGAGATCATGTACATATTCAATATCAATTTCCACCATGATTTTCCTAAAGCCTCTCTCACAAACTATGTTTAGGCCATCCCACAGCCCCCAAAGCTCAACCTTTGTGACTCAGCACGAACCTATGTTGCGGTTGTACCCAACCAACCAACCTCCTGCTGTTCGCAAGATTTTGGCTACACTCGTTCAAAAGGCTTATCCCCGGCAACGGCGTCAAAAACTTGTTCCCCACTTTTCTACTAATAATATAAAAGTTCCTAATATGAACATGTGTTGTTAGTACCGCTTATCAAATAGAAAAATGATGATAACTGCAAGCATACAGTTGCGATATAGTTTTAAAAGATATCAATCCCACATGGAAGGAATTCGGTTCTAAGGACCAATTAGAGTTAAGGAACAAAAGAAAATATAATGATTTGAAGGTTAAGGGTTTTTAGTAGTGAACAGATGCATGAACAGATTACATGTAAAGCATATAGATATTCCCTAAGAACAAGTATAGTAGAGTAAATTATGCAAAGTAATTAAAGTTGTTTTAAACACTATATAACTTCAACAAACTCTTTTCTAGACCCCCAAATATCCTATAATTCACCGCAGAACAACACATGAAATGACTTTTCTAAATCTAGGGTAAACGAATAATGACACTTATAAGAACCTGGATAACATTAATATTATGCTTAGTATTGGTCGCTCTCATATTGCCATATTTAGCAAGTTACTACTCTAAAAATGTTGGCTCACTAAACAGCATTATAATCAAAGATCCAGTGACTACACTGCTCGCCACTTTTCTACTTATACTTTCTATTTCGAAGTTTATGATATGTCTATGTGTCATAACAAGTATTTCGTCTTGCATCATTTATATTAATCAAATTATATGCTTTCTACTTGACTTTAAGAGTGATTTTAGGGTTAACAAGATTGTGTATAATCATTGGATCTATGATTATAACGCTGTTTAGTGAGCTAACATTTTTGAAGTGGTAACTTGCTAATATGGCTATGTGAGAGCGACCCGTACTATGCATAGTATTATTGTTATCCAGGTTCTTATAAGTGTCATTATTCGTTTACCCTAGATTTAGAAAAGTCATTTCATGTGTTGTTCTGCGGTGAATTATAGGATATTTGGGGGTCTAGAAAAGAGTTTGTTGAAGTTATATAGTGTTTAAAACA
>CATIWQ010847922.1:0-60970 GCA_949673415.1 Euphorbia schlechtendalii | reverse complement strand
GCCAACGCATATAACTTAATTAACATAAAAGACTTAGCATGAATACACATTATGACACATAGACATATCATAAACTTCGAAATAGAAAGTATAAGTAGAAAGCAAAGCAAAGTTGTAAGGTATGCAAGTGAAAGCTAAAGTTGATCAAAACGTATCCACTCTTTAATGGGAGTCGTCAATTCCCGTAATTCCTACGTCTGCTTTGAATTCAGTCTCAGCCCTTATAGAACCTCCGCTAGGATTCTATTCTTTGCGAATAACGAACAAATGAATATTGAAGAACAAAAACTTTTATTGATAAGTGATATGCAAGTACACTTATACAACAATCGCTCGAGAATATAGAGAAATCTAGTGATCGAAATAAGGATTTGAATCACTTAAACATTTTCTCGCTAACACTTAAGAACGTAGCGAACTCTCTATCTATACACACTACATCTCTCTAATTACACTCTAATATTTTCCTCTCTTGTGGTGCACGAAATTGAAGAGGATTGGAACCCTATTTATAGAGTTTGAAGGGTTGCGTCTATCCAAAGGAAGGGTTGTGTCCATTGGTGAAAGATTGCATCTCTTCATTGTGATTGGTTGAGAAGCTTTGACATAATCCATAATGGATAAGTACCTTTTCATGATTGGTTGACTCCTGATAGGTGTCTGTTCATTGGTAGTTGATGGCGGTTGATCATGCTTATCTGGCGGTTGTTAGTTGAAAAGATAATACCAGAAAACCGTCCATGTCGTGACCGCGATACACATATCGTGACCGTGAATCTTTGATTGGAAATCTTTTGTTTCTGAAGTAAACAAGTCGCGATCGTGAATGATTGTCGCGACCGTGAATTGAGTTTTACTCAGAATTCTTCTTGTAACTTCCTCGATCTTCGACAGCTTCAATCCTAAGCCAAATCTTTAAGTTCCATGCATCTTTTTGCACTTTTTTCACTCTTTTTCATAGAATTCCACTTTAGCTCATTTTACTCCCAAGATTTACCTAGTATCTACATTTGAATCAAAAATAATTACATACCACGTGAAATCTTTTATATGAAGTATAAAAATGACTAAAACTACAGTGATTAATGTATAAAATTAATATGATAATAAGTGTAATTATACACTTATCAGAACTCAACTCTGATTCATCCATAAAATCAAACTTTGACTTGAACCCATGTCCATCATCACTCTGAAGAAGACATGTCTACAAAACTCAACCATCGATAGTAAGGCAACCATGGAATGCCCAATGAGATAAATCCTAGGGGCACATGCACAAGCATAGAAGGGTATTAACTCAGAAACCTTTGAAAGGCTCCTCATGCAATGAAGCTTCTACTTCATACATGCATGTGCATCATGCCACTTACAGGTTAAGGTAATGTTAAACCGAGGACATGTCATTCCGACAAGCAAAACACTCTACAAGCAAAACACTCTACCCCACATGAGGAAACTACAAGTGTCAGGAACATCGGAGCAGCACATCATCAAAATTTGGAATGACAATGGCCCAACTCAAGTCATTTTAACTTTAATCAAATTCAAGCCTTCTTAACCTCATTCAAGCAGCTTTACAACATCACAAAAGCCTCCCAAAACAACGGAGTGACCATCGGGACATCCCCGAAAATCTCAAACTCAAATTTCCACGTTTATCATGGGTTTGAAGAAAAATTTCTTAGAACCCTCATGTTTTAATTCTTGATTGAAGGAGCAAAAATTTTTACTTTCAGCAATCTCAATCAAGGAATTAAAACATATGTCACAAGTATTCACTAATAAATTTCCTCATTCTTGCAGGTACCCCTTTAACTCATAAGGGGCATCTATGTCAAACTCACAACAGTCAACATATCATCAAAGGCATGGAGCACACGGCTTTCATCCTTTCCCTAACAATTCTGAGGGTCGCAGTCAACCCATGATCAACTAATAAGGGGCATACAATTTAAACTGAAACGGTCAACCATCCCACAGTGGATTTCGTCGAAGACTTTCTACAGTCGAATTATTTTCAAAGGTGTGATTTATATGGCTCTCATGCTTTCCCCAATGGTCCGATAGTAATAACCAACCAGAGGTTAACTCATAAGGGGCATTCATCGCAGACTTTCTATAGTCTGCATACCTTTCTGGACTTTCTATAGTCCACATCTCTTTTTAGACTTTTTACAATCAACGAACTTTCTATAGTCAACACATCTTTTCAGACTTTGTACAGTCAATAGACTTTCTACAGTCTGCATCTCTTTTCAAACTTTTTACAATCAATGGACTTTATATAATCTGCATTTGTTTTCTGGCTTTTTACAATCAACGGACTTTCTGCAGTCCACATTTCTTTTTAGACTTTTCATAGTCAATGAACTTTCTACTGTCCAAATCTTTTCTAACTTTTTACAGTCAAGGGACTTTCTATAGTCCACATTTGTTTTCAGACTTTTTTATAGTCAACGGACTTTCTACAATTCACATCTCTTTTTAGACTTTTTATAGTCAATGAACTTTCTACAGTCCGTATTACTTTTCAGACTTTTTACAATCAACGAACTTTCTACAGTCCGCATCTTCTTTCAGACTTTTTACAGACAACGGACTTTCTACGATCCACATCATCAACAGACTTTCTACAGTCTGCACATGGGATTGTCAAATAGAAGAATAGAGGTGGACGACTAATGTTCTTTCCCTAATGGTTCCAGCGACAACAACAAGTCAGAGGTCAACCTTCAAGGGGCAATCATTGTTGAACGGGCAATTCGCAAGGGGCATGGAGAGACCAGTCCCCGATAACGTCGCACCAGGATAAAAACTTCCAGCCATCATGAAGTTTCCATCTTGAGTAGTGCCAATCGTGACCAGTTAAGTATCATCTCTAAACCTCACAGCTCTTTCAATCGTGGGACCATACTGATCTCATATCATTAGTGATCCCACGAGGGGTAGCCTATGAGCATGGGATTTCATTCTTGACTCGCAAGTTTGATGATGAAGCTGTAATTTATTTTTCCTTGCTAGTTTTTTTCACTTTTTATAAGGTCCTGAATTCATCTAGAGGAAGCTTGCTTTATTTCTTTGAGCTTTAACCTTTTTTAGACAATTTCAGCATAAAAAACCCAAGGTAAAGAAGTTATGTCGTTAACAACATGGCTAATGTCATTAACAACATTGACTTTCCAGCAAAACAAAAATTGTAATTTCTACAATTTTTAGCCAAAAAAGTAACTTTTACCCACATGCTCGAACATGATCACTACAAAACCACTCCTCCACTTTACCTAAGATACTTCACATTAAATATAATGATGGATTTGACAAAAGGAAGTAAGAAAGTTTGGGTTAAAGAGAGGTATGGACTAGAAGTATGGGTTAAAAAGTAATCCTAGGTGGACTTTGGATTGAAGGGAGTTCTACAAAAGAAGGACTGAATTTAAGTCATAGGAGAGGAAAAAAGAGAAAGAAAAGATCAACAAAAGAGAGAGGGAAAAGATCAAGAAAACATTAGGGGAGAATTGAATCTTGGTCATAACATTGACAAGAAAGAGGGAAAAAGATCTATAGAGCATTAGAGAGCATTTCTTCATGTGTACTTAAGTATTCTTAAGCAAAACACCAAACTTTGATCACCAACACTTAGGATTTTGGGTTAGTTAGATTATGTTCATGAAAAGGGCATGAACTTGGGTCACATGGGTCCACTTGTTCATCTCCTAAGAAAATTTGAGGTTTAGTTCATCTTTTAAGCAAAGCTTGAGATGTAGAGAACATTTAAGCCAACTTGAGATTTAGAGATCACTTAGGCAATGCTTGAGGTTTAGACTTGAATGGGGAGTGTACAACATTTTTATCACTCACTTAAAGTTTACTACACCTTTTGAAACATCTACTTTGGAAAGGAATAGATCCCTTCCAAAGATTTTCGGTAAATCACCAACCAACAACCAAATCCAACCAAAAAAGAAACAAGGAGAACTTCCTTAAGGACTTCATAGACCTTAAAGAATGTGGATTCATGAATACGGGGTAAGCCTTTGAGTTCCTAGAGTTTGTGCTTACATTTATATGCTTTCCTTTTTTAAGTTTCTTTTTCTTTTCGGTTATTTCCATTTTCACACACCCAACCATTTTACGGGAATTTCAGTATGATTTCAAATCTTTTTGAGAATTTTGTTGCATAAAAATATTCTACACATCTTGAGATTTCTAGAATGATAAAGATCATCTAAATCGATTAAGTATAGCAAAGTTTATGATCATTTGAAGTTTCAGATTTTCGTTTTGCTATTTCTACTATTTCTGTGTGTTTTCTGCAGGTCTAGAACTTCCATATCGTTAATGACATCACTAATTTGGTTAACAACATGGCCTTAGTAGAACCCAGTTTTTCTCTGCTTTGAATTGTTTAGGCCCGGAATGACCCACTAAGACCCTTCTGAGTTTTGAAATGAATCATTGGGGGTAACAAGCATCTAAATTGTAATTATTTAGGAGTAATATATGATTTATTAATATATTATTAAGTTTATTAAGGTTTGAAGTAGCAATGGAAGCGCGTTGGGCCATCCATATCGATATTGCCCTTCACAAGGAAGTCAAAAAAGATATGTATGACATCATTACCGTTGTTAACCCAAAGAATGGCTATGTTATGCATGTTCGGCCTAGATTTATGTTTCTAAATGTTGTTTTAGGTCACCTACATGAATGGAACTCAAGTTCTTGTATAACCAACCCAGCAATATAACATGCGGCATTTTCACTAATAAAAATTACTAACATAGTTGAAAATAAAAATGAACCATTTTTATAAAATAAGAACTTCAAAATCTCTATTGTTTTTTCCTTGACCACACTGGTCTTGCCAAAATCAAAATAGAGCATATATGGTACACTTGGTACATATCTGTATTGTGAAATATCCCCTGTGCTAACATTTGTGGATGCAGGTAGTTAAGGATAGACGTATATTAAGGTTTAATTTCTTTAGGATATCGCCTTTATCAAATATAACATTTGTTAGATATCGATGTATTTAGGTGATTTGTAAATCCCCCGTGCCAAGATGTAATTAATCCCGTAGATTCGGTGCATTAACTTTCCTACGTGTTAACTTTCTCGCACTTTATTTACCGCTTTCTGCATGCATGCTAAATAACAAAAATATAAGCAGAAAATATGTAGATTGAATTGAAATATCATAAGTGTGGTTTCCAAATGGGAATAATGTTAACTCAAATAACAACAAAGTAAGTAACTTATCCCAGACCTGAATCTCTGAACTATGGTATCGTTTAGGCTTAACGGATCTAAGCTATACCAAATTTTCTCGGAAGAGCTGATCCGGGTGGCGACTCTGAGTACCATAGGCTAGAGATTCTGATCTCGATTCCATTAAACTTGTTACATGAACAAGTTCCTTTCTTTAAACTTAAAAAACATGCCCCTTTTTCAATAGGGAAAACACCCATACCCCATCTCAAGGGCTCGGAGCCTCATGGTGACCGTGCGATTTGAATGTCTTCTGCTCACAGCTAGCTTATCAGATTCTACAGCTCAACTTAGCGGAGCTATAACATCTATCCCCACATCTAGTGCACTTGCTAATGCGGTTGCAGGAAAGATAAAGGGTAGTATAGATGCTGTTGTTGAGCAGCTGAGTAGCTTGAGCTCCACATTGGAAACTCAAACTACATAGTTACATAAGTTTGGTGAAGAGCAGGCCAATATCAAGAAGAGCACAGATCGTAAGATTGAACTTGTGCTCAAGGAGGTGGAAACCACCAAATATATGAGGCACATCATGGCGAAAGTGCTGGAGATGATGTCCAGACTCATCATGAACCAAGATAAAAAAATTGATTAAGTTCTAAAAGCTATCAATGAGGTGTCAAAGAAAGCTGAACAAAAAGCCTGTGCTGAACATTGATTCTTTAACCAACAAGCTGTTAGACATGATGTATGCCCTAGAGGCAATTAAAGTGATATATCTTTATTAGTTATAATGTACAAACGGTTTTGAATTATTATTAATAATAATTAGAGCATCTTTGTTGCTTATCAATGCTTTCTATTTATTTATGTATCTTGTTGGAATCATATATGTATAATGATAAATATGTATATGCGCATTGATGAGACAAAGTCCATGACTACTTCATAGCGTAAAAGTACGAGGACATAGTGGGAGCTATATCGTGTGAGAACTGCACATACGTGTTACTATGAATAGTTTAAATATCCCTAGTCATAGTTTCATTAAGACTGGACATCAATGGAATAGTCAAACTAGCATGTGTAGGCTTACTTCTTGGATTAGATCCAAGCAGCCGATCTCATAAGCTGAAGGTGGTACCTTGAGTTAACACATGAATGAATTCAGATAATACATTGGAGACCACTATAACTTGAGATACTAGTTACCTTGTGTAGAAGTTGTTATACTTTGTGTCATACTTATTCATACCCTGGCAATCAGGATGATACTGGTGATTACGGGTATAGTGATGATCACATGTTAGTAAGCTGAGTAGTCAATATGGAATCCATCACTCTTGATATAGTGATATAATGGGAGATGTACCTTTGGGTCCCTTGTTGAAGTGACATAGTCATAAACCTCTGATCAGAGTATAAGATTGATAAAAAGGGTTTCTAGTCAATCTTGATACACAATGGCCGAGTGGTATTCTTCGTGAATAATTCCAAGATAGCTACGGCTATTACATGAGCTGACACTTAATCCGAGCTTAATAAACTAGATGGTACTTAACCTGATGGAAGTAGTGCATTGTATTGGTTACTATTGCAGAACCGGATCAAGTAACAAGCACGTAACATTCTAAGTATTGGGGGGATTATACGCCTTTGCTTAAAAGTCTATTTGATCGTCTAGAACTATCAAGTTCTATATCGGTTTAGAACGTTGAGCCTAAAGGTTCCTGAATGGGAAGCCAAGTTTAGGTTAACCTTTAGCGGCTCAATACTTTAGGATCCTATGAGGTCACATGCTTTGCGTCTTTATCGGACTACGTAAAGAATCTATAGATTGGGTCTGTGCCGAAAATACAAGTTGTCGAATTCATTAGAAAAATTATTAATAGGTTAGACCGAATTAATAATTAAAAAGAATAAAGAGGAAATAGAGAAAATTACACAGAGCGGAGCAGGGGGATTTTTCCCAATGCGAGTGGGCCCCAAACGAATACGGGTTGTTAAAAGTGGGGCCTGGCCGGTTGCCCCGTGAGTTGAAAAGCTCGCTTCCCCGAACGCTAGTATGTTGCAAGCCCGCAAGCGCTGCCCATGGTCTTGCGCGCTAGCAAGTTGCAAGCCCACAAGTGTTACCCATGGTACTACTAGCGTGATCCGCAAGCCTAAGCTTACGGTGAAGCAAGGCAACCCCACAAGGGTTTACCATGTAACCCGTACGGGTTAGCCCGCTGGTTACCTTGACCCGCATGGCTAACCTGATTAGGATGGGATGGGAATATTCCCATCCCATCTAATTATTGAGGGGGTAGTCTAACACTCCCCCTTTTCCCTATATATAAGCCTCCAGCTCTTCTATTTATTGAGACACCAAAAAATAGCTTAAAGCTCATATTTTCTCTCTAGATTCGACTCCCTCTTCTTCTTTTGTTGTGTGAGATCCTTCACGAGTTTCTCCAAACAATCAAAAAATTCTTTTTGAAGGCTCTTTCTTAAGTGAGCCTTCTAGATTATTTTTGGGTTAGTTTTCGAGTGGTCTAGCAGCTGCTATTTACTAACGGGTTCTTCCTCAATGAGGTTTTTATCGGTGAAGATCCATGTCGATCAATCATAGAGGCTCTCCTAGTTTGGAAGCTCATGCTAACGAAGTGTTGCCAAATTACTCAAAGGGGACACCGCTACCAAAAGAGAGAAAGCACGCATCAACTAGTAATGCTTCAATCTTCAGATGCTAGGTTTCTTTTATAAGCTTTATAAACCTAAAAGCATCTATGGAATGTTTTAACTTAGATTATATAAATCATGGCATGCTTAGGAGATCTATAGGTTAATTTGAGTTTTGAAATTCCACCTTGTAATGATTACATGTTCAATTACTGTCTTGATTAACTAGTAGTGGTATCAGAGCATGCCTTATTCTATGCATGATTAATAATAATAATAATAATATGTTAAAATACGATTTTCTATGAATTGATTAAAGTATGCTATGCATGACTTAGGTTTTAATTCCTGTTATAGAAAATGATGTGATAATTAGATTAAGGTTTTGCTCTAACTTAGTTAATGTGATTATCATATAAATTAGCAATGTTTTAACACACGTGTAAATGCTTTCATTGAGGGTCATCTTGTACCTCAGTTAATTAAAGAATGAAATCTTTAAATCATAGTTATCCGTGGTACAATGAATCGAAGTGCCCGTGGTTATTTTGGCAAAGATTGGACTTGGCCTCTCATTCACTTCAAGGGAGGCCTCTCCTACCTGGAAATCTCCATCGGTATTAGACTCAAAAGTACCCAAGAGACTTTTATGACTTAGTTGATTTCTAGTATGGGAAATGGATTTCGCATATGGTTTTTCAAATGTGGTTTAAGTTATTAAATTAAAACTTATAGACATAGATGAAATGACTTAAACATGGACCTTATTTGTTTTGCATGCTATGTGGAGTCTTGACATAATGGAATGATTATGATATACCAGTCCAGAGCATGTTCCCTTAGAGTTAATAATTCTTAGCGGCCAGAATTAGTATTTGATAATCATATCCATCGTATAAGACCTAGATTAGAGCAAGATTAGTGGCACACTAAAATCCCTACAACAATATTAAGGTGGTACATTATCTTCCCGTCATAAGCCATTATATAAACCTTATTAACGGATGTAAGAACATGTACTACATGATTTCCTTTAACATGTGTTTGGTCATGAGACTAGATGGGGTTAATGCTTTCCTTTAACATTTGAGGAGTCATACAAATGGGTATGCACGTCTCGAAAAAGAGAACTCAAATGGATTAGCAATTGCAAGTGATGCAAATGGACGAGTTCCAACCATGTTTATCTTGTTGTGGCTTGACCTGCGATAGTGGGATTTTTCCAGTTGCAAATGGGCCCCGAAAAGAACAAGGGTTATTCAAGGTGGGCCCCGCACGACTGCCTTGCGAGCTAAGAAGCTTGTGGGCCGCTAGCGCTCGGGGCAAGCCCACGTGCTAGCTGGCTGGGCTTGCAGCTAAGGAGGGAAGCCCACGAAGGCTTCCCTCATGAAACTTGGGTTACCCTACCAGCGTGGCTAACCCACCTACATGGGATAGGATTAGAGTTAGAAGGGGAGTCTAACACTCCCCCATTTTTCCCTATAAATAGGCTTTAGCCTCTCATTATTTACACACACCAAAAAAGCTTTAAGTTTATTTCTCTCTGATTTCTTTCTCCTCTTCTTTTGTTGTGCGAGATCCTCCATGAGTTTCTCCAAACAATCTGAAGAGTTCTTTTAGAAAGCTCTAAATTTAAGTGAGCCTTCTGTTTTGGATTTTCTGGTTGATTTACAAGTAGTCTAGCAACTGCTACTAATTGATGGGCTCTACCTCTTTGAGGTTTTGGTTGGTGAATATCTGTGTGGATCAAGTTATAGAGGCTCTCCTAATTTGGAAGCTCGTGCTATCGGAATTTCTAGAAAGGGAACGCCGTAACTAAAAGAGAGATCGAGCACGCATTAGCTGGTAATGTTTTATCTTTTAGATGCTAGGTTTCTTTTATATGTTTTATAAACCTAATAACATCTATGGAACATTTAATCTAGATTATAACAATTATGGTATCCTTAAGAGATCTTCAAGTTAATTTTAAGTTTTTGAAACTCCGCCTTGCTATCTGTGCATGTTCAATTACTAACTTGATTAACCAACATTTTACTATAGTTTGTTTAAGGGAAAATAAATCAGTATACTGAGTAATTAATTAAGTTACGGTTTAGAGTAAGAAAAGTTAAGCTGAGCTGAGCTTAGTATTACATAGTTTATAAGGTATTTACTTAGCTGTGCTAGGTTAGCTTTTTGTAAGCAAAGCTGCATATCTTTGACACTTAGAGAAATAAATGACACATGTGCTACTAACAATTCCTGTGAGAAACATAATATTCCTTTGATGCTTTTTAGGAGAAAAAGCGTTGAAATTAAAGAAGATATTTTAGTGGTCCTCACAAATAAAAGGTGTCAGTACAGAATGTTGGAGTTTCCTCACTAAATTCCAAGACAAAAGGAATCCTCTGACATGCACTACTTCTTAGTGTCTTCGCGCAACTCGGCAACGTCAGCAAGTTAACGAATGATAGAATTCCACGTTACATCTCGCGTGCCTCTCTATCAGAATGGATTGCTTGAAGACAACCACTTTTTTATGCTTTGGGATAATGAATTAATCTCGCTCTTCAACATTCAAAATCTCTATCTCTAAACGTCCTAGGATTTATCTCTAATGGAAAAATTTTGAAAGATATAAAGAGAAGAGATATTGAAGAGTTGTAAGGAAGAGAAGTTTGCAACGGTTATTTCCAGGACCTTCAACTATAAATAGAAGACTAGAGCGAACGTTCAAACTTGGTGAATCACCTCGAATTTCTCTTAGAGCTAAGACTCGGTTCAAATACTCCCAGCTTCAAGAAATTCCAATTCAAGCAATCAGCAAACAATCATTTTCAAATCTGTTTATAATATAGAGAATATCAATTAAGATTTAACATTGTAAAAGGATTCAACATTTCTATAAATTGAATTCTTTTGTTCGTAATTTATTTGATAAATATGAGTGTCAGTTTAGGAAGGTACCTAAATTGAGTTTGAGAGGTAGTTAGAAAGGAAGGTACTTTCTATAATCTTGATTACCAACTCCAAAGGCTTCTCCGCTTAAGGAAGGAATAAATCACTAATGGATCAAGGCTCGGAAAAGAATCCGGGGACTAGAGATAGGCTAGGGGCCGAACCAGGATAAAATTCAGGTTTTGAAGTTCTAACCTTATCTTTGCCTTTATCGCATTATCTCTTTCATCATTCTTTCCATTCTATTAGTTTTGTTAAAACCAAGCCGTGCTGAGCAAAGAACTCAGCAAGCGAGTGAAGATAAACTGTGCCACCAAAGATCAGCAGTTTATAGTTTTTAGACCCAGCTCAGCATGAAACACTCAACACGCATCTAAAAACTTAAATTGGTTAAAGAATTTTTACAAATATTAAAAAGAAACCAAGAACTACATTCACCCCCCCCCCCCCCCTGTTACTAAGTTAAGTCATTTAGGACCAACAAATTGTAATACTTCGTCAACCTTCTTCTCATGAGGATAACATCCTATTATAGAGGGAGAGAATGTTTTCGTTGGGTTTGAAGTCTTGCTCAAATTCTGCCCATTGTCTCTTTGAGAGTTTCTGCTAGAAATCCGTTTAGAGAAGGCAAGCCTCAACTGAATCCGCGCGATTTTTGCCAAACAGATTTTTAGTCCTCACAAATGTATGATTTGTTTGATGGGGGAATGAAGAAGAATGTTTTTGTTCCTTGGACAACAACCAAATTTGTCCTTTATTACAGGGGAAGCTTTTGGAGTGCGACGACATTTAATGCGATGTCAGCTCCCGTGACTTTTAGTGTTGATCGACTAAAGAGATCCTTGACAATCTTCTAGAGTATATGTCATCTGTTGAATAGAACATTCCTTTTGAATGTTGCGAGTTGAAAGTCTTTTGAGTTCTTGTGCTTGGTTCCTTGTAAGGTCTCTTGATCTTCTGAACTTAGAACCATCAAAATTTAATTCTTAACGTAGAATCCAACAATCATATTACACTACATTCTTATAGTGTGAATTAGAGCTCCAAGCTATTAGCCGAGATGAATGAAATTATAAGAGTAATTTATTTTAGATAAAATATTTCTTTACATTTTACATTATTTTACTTATTTCATCTTATATATTATTATTCATCTTTCTGGTCTATAATTCACTTCTATTAATGTCATTGGTTAACTATCATTAATTAATCACTGTCGAAATGAAATCATACCCTCAACATTTAAGTTCTGGCTCTGTTACTAAATAATAATATAAATAACTGAAATTTATGAAATAGAAAATAGTGTAGGCAGAAAAAAGAATGATTACTAAACATGCTTTAAAAATAACGAACATTCATATAAGGAAACTTGTTTTCCAAATGTGTTTGTTAATTATTCAAACCAGAACCATCGTTATACATATTGATATAACTAATGAAAAAAAGACTTTGTAATCGGTACATTACAGGCTAAAAAATTAATAACTAAATTTTTACATCGCTAAAATGATTAAATTGTCAATTTTTCTATATAAAAAATTATATTTCTTATATTTTTCTAATTTATAATTTCATTTCTCTTTTCTAACTAATATAAGAGTTGGTTAAAAAAATGATTGAAAATTACATTAATATTCTAAATGGACATATAGAATGACCGAAATAAAAAATTAGTTATTAAAAGAAACCTCCCTCAGTAACAAAGTTGGTTGATGTAATTTTGGTATGAGTTGTATTCAATAATTGATGAACTTTTCTAACTTCAACAATTAATCATGTGTTTGTTGTTGTCACTTAAGATAGGAAACTTGATATTTCATCCAAATAAGATTAACTGTGCATATTATTGTCCAAGGCTGAAATTCTTACACATTAGCTAGAAACACGATTGTATTTTACAAAATATTTGAGTGGAATATAGTTTTGGGTTCAATTCCAATACGTTGTTGATTATCAATTGGATTTTATTTGGTTACATAAACATAGACTCATAAAATGGGTAATGCTGAGCATATATCAATTCTTGAATTCTTCAAATTAGCTTTCAATAAAGAAAACACATTTATTACCCGAATGGAAAATAAAGTCAAACACAAACGTGTCTTAGTTAATTTACTATATTTATTAATTTTATTTATCAATTTGGTTAATTTTGCAGGTAACTTTTCTATTACCAATTTACATTTGTCAAGTTCTCCTTAAATTTTCATGTTTCCAATACATTACATTCTACAATCTGTCATGAAACCGTTTAATCCAAAAATTTAAGATGATAGGTAAGGTCTAATAGTTGTATTTACATTGTTAGTATTTATATAATTTTTATCGACTTAACCTTTTGGATCAAATGGTTCCATGACATGATATCAAATCAGCTTAGATCAAAAGGTTGAGGGTTCGAATCTTGACAGTTCCATTTATTGAAATAAATTGCAACACAAAGTAGATAGAGTCTGTATTTTACCCACTTCAAGCTCAAAGGGCATTTACGTGTGGGGAAGTGTTAGAAATAATATAAATATTACGATTGAGCTATCAGTTTAAGCTTTTGGATGAAACAATTCTACGACACTATCTTTCCACTGCAAATTCTACTTCAAATTATTCAACTTTATAAATAAAATTAAAAATATAAACTAGTTACAATATATTTTTTTCAACAATTCATTCAAAACTCTTAAATCACAAATACAAAGTAGTATCAAATTTTTTAAAATAAAATAATATTTTTAATAAAAAATATTTAAATTATAAGAATTTAATAAATATAAAAAAATTTTAAAAATATTTGAAGTGCTTAATAGTGTAACTCCAAATTCAAAATGACAATGTTACAAGGTTTGGAAATGCACGTAATTTTCTTTTATAGGCTTATAAATGAAGATCGTCTTAACGCAGGTTTAAAGGAAAAATTTTCTCATTACCCATGACGCGTCCATACGAAATTCTCCAATTTGGAGCAAAGAAACAATATGCAAAGTTTGTTTTGTCGAAATAACGTCAATCTAAAATTATTGTTTCACTTTGATACTTTATTAATAAATATGTACATGATATATAATTAATGAAAAAAAGAAAATAAACTAAAGAACCACTTTACATTTAGTATCAATTCAATTTTAGACTCTTATGTACAAAGTTAGATGTCTTGAGTATCAAACAAGACATTTTAATTTAATTGCTTAAACTTATAATGACATGGTGAACTATATAATGTTGCTTTATGGGCACAAAATTTCTCATTACAAGTGACTTTTTTAAATAAATTCCATTATATTTTTAATTTTTAAATTAAAAAAAATTATTAGAAACATTTTGAGAGTGTTTTTCAAAACTTCTCATTTTCAACTTTTAACTTAAAAGTGTTTTTAAGAATATTTTAACTTATAAATTAAATAATAAAATGTTACTAATAAATTAAAATCTTCTTAAAAAATATTTTTAAATTGAAAATGAGAAATTTTGAGAAACATCTCCAAATTCTAGCTTTGTTGTTTACCTCTTGTTTTCTTTATCCCTCTGAAGATGTTTATATTACTTTAGATTCTCTAACTCCGATTGTGGCTCAAAATGATTTGGTTGAATGGTCTGTTGCCCCCTTTTTATTTGATTAACACTATTTTTTTTTCATTCAAAAATTTGTTTATAGATGCATTTATTTTAGAAAAAAGAATAATAATTTAAAGTCAATTTATTTTTTTCAATTATTTTAATTAATTTGTGAGAAATCAATTTTGCAAGTTCTATTTTCTAGCCTTAATTGGTAAGGAAAGAACCCGAGAGAGCATTGGGGAGATCATAAAATAGGAAATTAAACAACGAACACTTCATTCAATTTTCAACAAAAATGGCGTTGCAGTGGATGATACTCACTTACGTGGTGGCCGTCGAAGCTGCGGTGGCGGCGCTCCTCACCGTCCCCTCACCGAAGCTTCTCAAGAATCGCTTTGTCTCTCTCGTCTCTCTTCTCCTTCAGCCTGCTCTATTCGTCGTTCCTTTTGCCGGTTTCCAGCTTCTCGGTTGTTCTTTATTCCCGTCTTTATTTCATGTTTTATGTGATTTTTTGTTCTCTCTAATTTCTTGATGCCGCAATTTGATGTTAATAATTTGGGGGATTTTGGTTTTGTGATTATGTGCAGATATCTATTGGAAGAATGAACATCGCCTGATGTGTACTTCTGCGACCTGTACTGCTGCTGAAAGGGATCGCTATGAGAAATCGGTAAATCTACGCCTGATTTTTTTTTTCAATTATTCGAACAATTATATGTGAAATTCGGGTTCTCTGTTTGGCGTTGATTGTTTCGAATGTGATTGCTGAAGTGCTGATTGATCTTGAATTACTTGCTTTTTTTCAGTTACTTGTTAATGAGCACTACTAATTTGATAGCATGTTTAAGTTGCTGTTGCTGGATCTTAGCTTGAATAGTGCCTTTTTGCATTTTTATAGTCGCTACTTGCTTTCATAGCACACTTGAAAGAAGTCCAATTTTATTTGGGAAGTTTTTGTGCTGCACAACAACCTGACTTTATTAGTTTATCTTTCTCTGTACTTCACAAAGTGGGAGAACTGGGGAATTATATATGTTTTAGAGAAATAATATTTTTGAAATCGTATTTCTGAAGTTTATACTATCATATTTCGTAATTCACTTTTGGTGGAAATTTGTGTACTTTGTTGGATTCCTTAAGTTAAATTCTAGGACAAATGTGGAGGACTTTTAACAGTTGCGTTCTACAGTCTGTGTCATATGTAATCCTTAATAGGTAAACTTTGTGTGTTTATGCTTTGAGGTATCATAGAAACCAAAACAATAGATTTAATGACTTGCAGAAATAGTATCCAAATTAGTAGTTTTTCTCCGGTAACAATCCCCAATAGGGAGAAGAAAATCAAGTGAAAGCTAAACTGAGCTGAGATGTACTCAGACTATTGGAATTCCCTCTCCCCTCATAGAGTAGTGTCTAACTCTCTAAAGAGGCATACTGCATATATACATATTCCCTAATATCCTTATTCCTTAAACCCAACAGTTCCATGAATACAAACTAATACTCTCTCCTCTAAGGCTATAACTAATTTCAACTAGGCCCCCAAATCTTGTGTTCCTATCTTTGTATTAACCTTTTGACCTATTATTATTTTCTCCAAGTATGGCCACAGCATGAAAAATTCTGGAATTTTTTGTCATTATATAGCATGGAGTGAAAACTATAAAGAACATAACATGTTTTGTCATTACAATTGTTCTAATAATGTAAAGATAATTATGAATTTTACGGTTTCTTACTTGTTCTTGTTCCCCAATTTTAGCATTCTTGTTTGTGGCAACATGGATAGACTACAGTGGAGTCTTAGTTTAAGCAGAAGATAGTATGTTCCCTTATTTGTCAGAACTACAAAAATTGCTGAAATTCATAAAAATAAGTGAAACAATGGTTTTGTTTTTGAGATTTGATAGGTTTAGCAAAATTATATGTGCTGAACCTTCTGATTACTCTGAATTAAGATTGTTGCATCATGACATGGACCATATGGATACAATTAGAATGGTTTATGATGACTTTGGCATAAATATTCCTTGTTTATGGTACCACTAGGCTTATTGTGGGGTGAAGTTCACTTCTGCCTTTAGGTTATTGTAATTTGGAGATATCAAAATTGATGGTCATTAACTAATTATGTACAATATTCATGTTTTTCACTCATATTTAACATGAAATAGAACATATTAAGAAATGGGTGAAGATGTTAAACCCTCTAGAAAATGGCTTGGTATGATTGCATGTTGCTTTCACTTTGAAACCACCAATGCTGCTTTAAATAACTAGATATAGGCCATTTTATCACATATGCACAACTTTCACCATTTTATATGTGCTAGTTCACTGTTCTTTCACTCGTATCCTTTATAGAATCATTATCCTTTGGTTCAATGTTTCCATAACAACACGGTATTAAAGTTGCTTAGACCAAGAGTTTAATGGTTTGAACTTTGAATTGCCATCCATTGTTGAAATTTATAGAGTGGAGTAGGCTTGTGTTATGCACGCTTCAAGTTTAAGTAGCATTCACGTGTGAGGATGGGATAAAGATTCTCTAAAGTTGGTAGGTGGTAAATTTGTAAATTTCAGTCAATCTCAACGATCCATCCAGTTCCAACGGTTAAGATTGAATTTTAGTTGTCTTTGGGGTGCACAGTGAAATTTAATTTCAACCATTAAAATTGGATGCATGGTGAAGATTGATTGAAATTTCCAAAATGAACCGAGGTCCAAATTTAGAGAATCCTTTTTTGTAAGGATGTTTTACGTTTGAATGACAAGCTATTATTGGTCTTTCCTGTTAGATGATGCTTTTGGTTTGACTAATTCCATGATACTTAGAATAAATCATAAACATGAGTCATGACTCAGGCAGTTGATGCGCAACAACAAGGCTATTGCTTTTTTTAGTTATTACTACATGACGCAAATTTTGCAGTCAGTAGATTCTTCTATCATAAATACTTAAAATTTGAATATGTTATAATTATTTAGTGAAACTTTATTAAAGAAAGACACACATCTACAAACACAGGGTGGATGATCAAGGACATGATTTTATCTATTGATTTTGGGTACAGTTATTGATACAAATTTTCACCACAGAGTTAACTTTAAGGTAAATTTTACAACAATAGCGAATTTTGGGGGACAGATTGGCCTTCAATCTGTTCTTGTTAATTACTCTATTAACTATGTAGAAATATATGCATTAAATAGCCAGCCTTATGGTTTAAATTAGGGTATCAACTACCAACCGCCATAACATTCACTGTTGTTATTCTGGTTCGGTTCATAATTTCTTCAATTTACGTTATTTTATGTGAAACCGTGCTACTTTGAAATTTTTCTATTGCACGTGCAAAAATACATGTTGTGATGAGCCTTATCAATTTGCAGATCTACAAATCTCAAAGGAATGTGATTTTATGTGCTTCAGCCTGCATACTATACTGGTATGATGTAATATGTACGACTTAAATCTGTTTTTGAAGCATATAATTCGTGCATCATCTATAAATGTGTGGTTATGATTTTAGGTGCATTCATCGCATTTGCATATATTACAAGGACATTCAAAAGTTGGAGGAGGTGGAGAAAAGGTACAAGGATGAGTAGTTCACATCCCATTTATAGTCAACACAGCATTAGGCAAGAAGTTGTCATCTATATTTTGCGGAAAAATTTGTATTACAATATTCATAGATTTTTTGGGATTTGTGAATTTGTGTTTGCTTTCTTTACGCTTGTAGCATGATTATTTCATATTAATTACATTGCTGCATTTCGCATGTTTTCCGTAATTTGTGGAAACAAATGAAGAACATAGGTGGTTAGAGATCGAGCCATTGTTATCATTTCATGTGGCAATTTCCTTGCCAATACTAAATTGGTAAGGCAGCTGAACGAACCTGTTTCATCAAACATAAGATGGTTTGTTTGGAACTAGGATTTCAATTCAATCCAATTCAATTATACATGAAATTTGTGCTCAAACTTGTAGAATCCATTCAATTCAAGGAAAGGGTCTGTCAAAGAGCGAATTAAATATTCACAAGGAATACAATGTTCACTATGATGACTTTCCAGGTCCGGCGGTTTAACAAATTTCTGCCCCATTAACTAAGTGGATTTTGCGAGAACTCACCAATGAACTCACAAATTTTCTATGTAAAATTAAAGGAATTCAACTGAATTCCTGGTTTGCATAGTATATTAAATTCTTGTCATATCTTGTGAACTACAAAATTAATCAACTGATGTTAATAGTATTCTAAAGACTACAATTTTAATTTTATTCAAAAGTACTAGATAAAATTAAGTCAGATTTTTTAATTTTATTCTCTCAATTTCTTTGTTTGTCAATATCAAGATCACATTAATTAAAATAATAAATTACTTATTTACCTTTATGATTTTTGTTAATTTGAAACTTGATTGGATGTTTTATTTTTTTTGTCATTTTTAATATGCATTAAATAATGATAAAATGGACAAAATGTTAAAAATATGCATTGGAATCCAAAAACGACAATTATTTTGAATTTTTCTAAGATCCAGTTTGATGATAAATAGAATTGAAGCTGATAAAAGAAAGCATCAAATTTCATTGAATTAGAATCAAAGCTTTTAGAATAGAAAACTAAGAGAGAGAAAGTAGAAGAAGTAGAAAATCTAGTTAAGCCTAACAAAATTACAACCAGCTTTATATCCTCAAAATATCTCAATACTAGAAAAGACATAAATAACCTTGTACATCTAATAATGACTAAAGAGTAATTTAATTTATTATTTCACAATCCCCCGCAAGATCAACGTCCTGAACTTCAAGCAATCCCAATCAGCAAATTTGTTCTCTATTTGCTGGTGAATGCATTGCTTTAGTAAAACTATTTGCCAACTGCTCTTTGGTTCAAACTGGTACTAAGTGAATGATGTTTTCTTGTATTTTTGACACAAAATGACAATCTATCTCTAAGTGCTTTGTTCTCTAGTAAAAAGCAACATTCTTGGCTAAATGTTATCACAATCCATAAGAGCTGGTTTGTCATGTGGAATCTTCAAGTCTCTGAACAAGTACAAATCCATTGAGCTTCAGTAGTAGTAGTTGCCATAGCCCGGTATTGAGCCTCTATAGAACTTCTACTTAAAGTGTATTGTTTTTTGGATTTCCAGCTGATCAAGGAGTGACCTAGAAATACGCAGAATCCTATGATTGACCTTCTAGTATCTTTACAGTTACCCCAATTTGCATAGGCATGTATTTGTGTTCCTACAATAAAAGAGAAATACAACCCCTGTGCAGGCTTACCCTTGAGGTACCTTAGGATTCTATTAGCAGTATTTAAATAACTCTAATGAGGTGATTCTAAGTTTTGAGATAATTGTTGGACAACAAAAGCAATATCACGTCTAGCATTTGTAAAGTATAATAGTTTACCAATTAATTTTCTATAATGTGTGTTATTACTAAGTATAGGAAAATGGTCAATCTATTCCAGGCTCATAGCAGTAGCACATGATTTGCAATCCAAATATCCATATTCAGCCAAGAGGTCTAAGATATATTTCCTTTGATAAAAAAGAATGCCTTTCTCTGACCTCATAACTTCAATCCCTAGCATGTAATTTTGTTTTCCTAAATCTTTTGTGCTAAAACAGTTATGTAAATAAGATTTTGTTTCATCAATAACTTTTTGACTATTGCTTGCCAAAATTAAATCATCGACATAAACAATTAAAGCAATCAATTCATCTTCGTTATGTCTAACAAACAAGGATGAGTTAGCCTGTGACTACATAAACCCCTATATAAAAAGAGAGGATGTCAAAGTTGAATTCCATTGTCTACTAGCTTATTTTAAACCATATAGAGATTTGGTTAACTTACTTCCTCATATTTTCATGCAAGAAGGCATTGTTAATGTCTAATTACTCTAATTTTCAATTAAGTTTTGCAGCCAAAGCTAAAATTACTCTAACAATTGTAAATTTTTCCACAGGATAAAAAGTTTCAGTATAGTCAATACCTTGTTGTTGAGTATAAATTTTTCTATACTACCATCACTCTTTCTCTTAACTTTAAATACACATTTACATCCTATAGTTATTTTTTCATGTGGAAAAGGTACAATGTCCCAAGTTTTGTTATGATTTAAAGCATCAATCTCAGGTTTCATGGAATTCTTCCAGTTAACATCATCTTTGGTAAATTTAAAACTTTTAGGTTCATTATAAGCTCTAATGGACATTGAATAAGCTTGTGGTGCGGTGTTTTACTTAATCTATCATATGAAATTGCAAAAGATAAAAGGGGGGGGGGGGTTTGTTAGACATGATGTATGCCCTAGAGGCAATTAGGGTGATATATCTTTACTAGCTATAATGTACAAACGGTTTCAGATTATTATTAATAATAATAATTAAGGCATCTCTGTTGCTTATCAACGCTTTTAATTTATTTATGTATCTCACTGGTATCATATATGTATAGTATTAATTATGTATATGCGCATTGATGAGATAAAGTTCATGACTACTTTATAGCGTAAATGTGCGAGGACATAGTGGGAACTAAGTGGTGTGAGAACTGCACATACATGTTACTATGAATAGTCTAAATATCCCTAGTCATAGTTTCATTGAGACCGGACATCAATGGAACGGACAGACTAGCATGTGTAGGCTTACTCCTTGGATTAGATCCAAGCAGCCGATCTCACGAGTTGAAGGTGGTACCTTGAGTTAACACATGAATGTATTCGGGTAATACATTGGAGATCGCTATAAGATAGACACTCGAAAATAACTATATCCATGTGTTGGTGTCATGTCTTATTGCAGTAGCAATACATGTATCCTCAGACCTAAGATACTGGTTACCTTGTGTGGGAGTTGTTATACTTTAGGTCATACTTATTCATACCCTAACGATCATGATGACACGGGTATAATGATGATCACATATTGGTAAGCTAAGTAGTCAAGATGTGATCCATCGCTCTAGATATAGTGATATAGTGGGAGATGTACCTTAGGACCCCTTGTTGAAGTGACACACTCCTAAACCTCTTATCAGAGTATAAGATTGATAAAACGAGTTTCTAGTCAATCTTGATACATAATGGCCGAGTGGTGTTCTTCATGAGCAAGTCTAATTACAAGATAACTACGGCTATTACATGAGCTGACACTTAATCCGAGCTTAATAAACTAGATGGTACTTAACTTGATGGAAGGAGTGTATTGTATTGGTTACTACTGCAGAACCGGAGCAGTAACCAATACAATACACTCCTTCCATCAGGTTAAGTACCATCCAATTTATTGAACTTGGATTAAGTGTTAGCTCATGTAATAGCCGTAGCTATCCTGGAATTAGAATTGTTCATGAAGAACATCACTCAGCCATTATGTATCTCGATTGACTAGAAACTCGTTCTATCAATCTTATACTATGATCAAAGGTTTATGAGTGTGTCACTTCAACAAAAGGCCCTAAGGTACATCTCCCAGTATATCACTAAATCAGGAGTGATGGATCCCAACTTGACTACTCGGCTTACCAACATGTGATCATCACTATACCCGTAATCACCTGTGTCATCCTGGTCGCCTAGGTATGAATAAGTATGACCCAAAGTATAGCAACTCCTGCTGGTTAATCAAGATAGTAATTGAAAATGCAAACGTTGCAAGGTAGAATTTCAAAACTTAAAATTAACGTAAGGATCTCCTAATCATGCCATGATTGATATAATCTGGCTTAAAATGTTCCATAGATGCTTTTAGATTTATAAAGCTTATAAAAGAAACTTAGCATATAAGTTTAGAGCATTACTAGTTGATGCATGCTTTCTCTTTTTTGGTGACGGTGTTCCCTTAGAGCAATTCGGCAGAACTTCGTTAGCACGAGCATCCAAACTATGAGAGCCTCTATGATAGATCTACACGGATCTTCACCAACTAAAACATTGTTGAGGAAGAACCTGTTAGTAAACAGTAGCTGCTAGACCGCTCGAAGATTAACCCGAAAATAAACCGAGAAGGTTCACTTTAGAAAGAGCCTTCAAAAGAATACTTCATTTGTTAGGAGAAACTCGTGGAGGATCTCGCACAACAAACGAAGAGAGAGATGTCGAACTTAGAGAGGAAAAGCTGAGCTGAAGAGTATGTGTGTTGAGAATAATGAGAAGGGAGGCCTATATATAGGGAAAAGGGGGAGTGTTAGACTCTTTCTCTAACCTTAGCGGGTTAGCCGCGAGGGTCACAGTGACCCGCTGGCTAACCCACGAGCCTTTAAGCAAGGCAAGCCCTTGCTGGCTTGCCTTTCTGCTACAAGCGCTGCCATGGGCAATGCTTGTGGGCTTGCCCCGCGTGTTGGCGGCCCAAGAGCTTTTCAGCTTGCGGGGCAGCCGCGTAGGCCCTATTTTGAACAACCCGTGTTCATTTGGGGGCCACTCTCAAAGGGAAAAATTCCCTTGCTCCACTCTGTGTAATTTTTCCCTATTATCTCTTTATTCTCTTTAGTTATTGATTTGGTCTAACCAATTAATAATTCTTCTAATGAATTCGACAACTTATATTTTCAGCGTGGACCTAGTCTATAAGTTCTTTACTTAGTTTGATAAAGACCCAAAGTGTGTGACCTCATAGGATCCCAAAGTATAGAGTCGCTAGAGGTTAACCTAAACTTAGCTTCCCATCCAGGAACCTTTAGGCTCAGTGTTCCAGACCGATATGGAATTCGATAGCTCTAGACGGTCAAATGGGCTTTCTAGAAAAGGCATATGATCCCCCGATACTTGGAACGTCACATGCTTATGACTTGATCCAGTTTTGCAATAGTAACCAATACAATACACTCCTTCCATCAGGTTAAGTACCATCCAGTTTATTGAGCTCGGATTAAGTGTTAGCTCATGTAATAGTCGTAGCTATCTTAGGATTAAACTTGTTCACGAAGAACACCACTCAGCCATTATGTATAAAGATTGACTAGAAACCCGTTCTATCAACTTATACTATGATTAGAGGTTTATGAGTGTGTCACTTAAACAAGGGGCCCTAAGGTAAATCTCCCATTATATCACTATATTAGGAGCGATAGATCCCATCCCGACGACTCGGCTTACCAACATGAGATAATCACTATACCCGTAATCACCCATGTTATCCTGATCGCCAGGGTATGAATAAGTATGACCCAAAGTATAGCAACTCCTACACAAGGTAACCAGTATCTCAGGTCTGAGGATACTTGTATTGCTACTGAATAAGACATGACACCAACACATGGATATAGTTATTTTCAAGTGTCTGTCTTATAGCGGTCTCTAATGTATTACCCGAATACATTCATGTGTTAACTCAAGGTACCACCTTTAACTCGTGAGATCGACTACTTGGATCTAATCCAAGGAGTAAGCCTACACATGCTAGTCTGTCTGTTCTATTGATGTCCAGTCTCAATGAAACTATGATTAGGGATATTTAGATTATTCATAGTAACACATATGTGTAGTTCTCACACCACATATCTCCCACTATATCCTCGCACTTTTATGCTATGAAGTAGTCATGGACATTGCCTCATCAATGCGCATATACATAGTTAATACTATACATATATGATACTAGCAAGATACATAAATAAACAGAAAGCACTGATAAGCAACAAAGATGTCTTAATTATTATTAATAATAATTCAAAACTGTTTGTAAATTATAGCTAATAAAGATATATCATCCTAATTACCTCTAGGGTATGCATCATGTCTAACGATCTCCCACTTGCACTAGAGCCAATTGCCCATGTGCCTCATACCGTACTTGTTAACATATTGGTCATGTTTAACTTGAGTCCATTTCTTAGTTAGCCCATCCGCTAGATTCTAATCAGTCGGGACTTATTCTAAATTTATATCTTTCTTGGCTATTATCTCCTAAATGAGATGGTATTTTCTAAGTACATGTTCATTTTTCTGACGAGGCTATGGTTCCTTTGCTTGACTAATAACCCCATTGTTATCGCAATAGACCGTTATTGGATTTACAATGCTGGACACCACACCGAGATCACTAATAAATCCCTTAAGCCAGGTAGCTTGGTTAGCTGATTCTGATGCAACTATGTACTCAGATTCTGTGGTTAAATCGGCAATCGTCTCCTATTTGAAATTTTTCCAAACAACTGCCCCTCCGTTTAACATAAACACATAACCTGACTGGGACTTATATTCATCCCTTTCAGACTAAAAACTCGCATTGGTGTATCCCTTCAAGGTGAGATCACCTTCTCCGTATACTAAAAACTTATCCTTAGTCCTACGTAAGTATTTAAGGATAGTTTTAACGACCATCTAGTGCTTCTCACCTAGGTCAGATTGAAATCTGCTTGTGAAGCTCAATGCATGTGAGACGTCAGGCCAAGTGCATACCATAACATACTTGATGGAACCTATCGCTGAGGCATAGTGCATTCCATTCATGCTTAGTCTCTCCTCTTGTGTTCTCGGATACTCAAATTTAGAAAGGTTAATCCTGTGAGACATTGAGAGATAACCCTTTCTTGACTGCTCAATATTAAATCTAGCCAAAACATTATCTACGTACTTTGTGAAAGACCAAGCAGCCTTCTCGATCTATCTCGGTAGATTTTTGTACCAAGTATAAAAGCTGCTTCTCCAAGGTCTTTTATAGAGAACTTCTTTGACAACCATGACTTAACTGTCTGAAGAAAAGGAATATCGTTTCCTATTAATAATATTTCATCGACATATAATGCAAGGAAAACAATCGCACTCCCACTAGCCTTCTTATATACACAGGGCTCATTAACGTTTGACACAAAACCAATTTCTCACATTGTCTCGTCAAACCTAATATTCCAACTCCTCGATGCTTGCTTAAGTCCATAAATGGACTTCTGAAACTTGCATACCTTTGAGCCATCCTTGGATGTAAAACCCTCAAGTTGTTCCATAAACACATCCCCGTTCAGATTCCCGTTAAGGAATGTTGTCTTCACATCCATTTGTCAAATCTCATAATCATAATGAGCGGTGATGGCAAGAAGTATCCTAATAAACTTCAGCATGACCATCGGTGAACAGGTCCCATCATAGTCAATGCCTTCTTTTTTATTGTACCCTTTTGCAACCAGCCTTGTTTATAAGTAACTATGTTACCTTCCATGTCAGTTTTCTTTTTCAAAACCCACTTGCATCCTATGGGCCTAATCCCACTTGGAGCATCAATCAAGCTCCAAACTTGATTTTCGTACATGGAGTCCATCTACGACCTCATGGCTGTAAGCCATTTGTTGGATTCTAAGCCTTCCATTACCTCCTTGTAAGTCCTGGGTTCATCATCTTCTATAAGGAAGAGATATTTATCATCAAACCATATCACTCGGGAGCGATTGGTGCCCGACCCGACCTACACAATGTCGGTGTTATAATAGGTTATTCCATGCTTACACTATCTTGTGTAACAGGTGTAGGTGTAATAAGTTGATTGTCTGTTTGATCTTCTTGAATGCTCAGCTCAAGATTGCTCCCAATAGCTTTCGCAAGTATATGCTCCTTCTCGAGGAATTGAGCATTTATAGAAATAAGGAATTTTTGTTCTTTGGGATCAAAGATGGTATACCCTATAGTCTCCTTAGGGTAACCTACAAGTAGATACCTGTCAGATTTAGCACCCAGCTTATCTAAACTCATCCTCTTTATGTAAGTTAGGCATCCCCAAACTCTCAACTGAGAAAGAGCGGGTTTCTCACCATACAATAACTTGCATGGAGTTTGATCAACTTATTTATAGGGCACTCTGTTTAGAATATAAACTATGCTCTCAAGTGCATAACCCTAAAAAGATCTACTAAGTTTTGCTTGGCTCACAATGGATCGAACCATTTCGAGTAGGGTTCAATTCCTCCTTTCTAACACTCCATTGTGTTGGGGTGTATAAGGAGGTGTCCACTAGGATAAAATATCATTATCCCTTAGATAATCCTGAAACTCTTGGCTTAAGTATTCACTGACTCGATCAAATCGAAGGGTATTGATACTTTTCCCAAGCTGTTTCTCCATTTCAGTTCTGAACTCTTTGAATTTCTCAAAACTTTCAACCATGTGTCTCATAAGGTACAAATAACCATATCGCGAGTAATCGTCGATAAAGGTTATGAAGTAGATAAAACCCTCATGTGCCTTAACTCTCATTGGACCACATACATCAGAATGTATTATTTCCAAAGTACTAGTGGCACACTATCCCTTTCCTTTGAGAGGTTTCTTAGTCATATTCCCCTTTAAATAAGGTTCGCACGCACCATAGGATACCCATTCCATTGGGCCTAAGTCTCCACATTTGTGTAACTTAGTTAAGCGAGTCTCATTTATATGGCCTAGACAACGGTGCTATAAGTATGAGGATTTCTCATTATCTAATATAGATTTCTTGATAATGTTTATATTTAGAATTTCCGGTTTAGTATCTAGAACGTAAATGTCATCCATAGATATTCCACAAGCATAAAGAATATTATCATGTTGAATTTGACATTTATTATTAGAAAATAAAATTTCAAATCCCTGTGTTTCTAAAAGTGTAACAGAAATAATATTCTTAGTGATAGCAGGAATATAATAGCAATTGTTCAAAACTAAAACTAGGCCACTAGGCAAACAAAGACTATATGTCCCTACAGCTGTTGTAGCAACCCGTGCTCCATTTCCAACTATTATGTCCATTTCCCTCTTTGCAAGCCTCCTACTATTCTGCAATCCCTGCATAGAAGTATAGATATGAGTACCACAACCATTATCTAATACCCAAGTAGACTCATAGGGAATTGTAGAGAAACTCTCTAGTATGAACATACCTCCAGATATTTGAGCCACGGCTATCATCATCCGATGAGCATGTTTCAAGAGAAAAATTTCATCTCTTCAATTCTAACTTCCTCATGAGCTTTCTTTTGACTTTTAAACCTTTTAGTTTCTTCAACTTAAGGTTATCAGCATTCACTTGCTCTTTGAGTTTATTTCTAAACTTAATTTCATAAATCTCGAGCAAGTCCATAAGTTGGGTCAAGGTATAGTTGGGAGAACACTCATTGAGCGTCTTATTGAAGGAATCATATTTATTGGGTAATACCCTCAATACCATTTCCCTCAAAGATTGCTCACTGTACTCAACTCCCAACTCTCTTAATTTCTCCGAGTTGTCATAAACGTTTACATCCAACTCTACTACTGAGGTGTCTCCCTGCAATCTACTATGGAACAGTTCATCTTCTACACTTTCCACCGATTTGAGACATTGAATCATGGTTGCAAGATCCAACCCTTTGTACACTAGTGCGTACTTTGGAAGCATGTGGTCTAACATGAGTTTTGCAACAAACTCACAGTTTCCCTTGTGCTCCTCATAATCATTCATCTCACGTGCAAAATAATTCTTGCCGAGATGTTTGGGACTAGGATCAGTCAAAATATAATCCAGGTAGTAGTTCTGAAGAACTCCTCTAACAGTCTCAAACCACTCATTGAAGTTATAAACATCATATTTTATGTCAACAAGAGGATCGATGTCAATGCGAGTATTTTCGTTAGTGATCATATTCAACCTAGATATAAGATAGAATTTGTTTAGATATTTGTATATGTACATGCATTTAATATAAGCTCTATAATTAAACACGTAATTCATACTATTTTCTCGACATTCAAATAGCCCCTTCTGTTTAAATTCGGGAAATTTGGTTGAACCAATTTTCCTTAGTAGGTAGAATCCATAGCCACTCATCATGACCCTCGCTATAGCATGTCAAGCCATAACAAGATAAACATGGTTGGACCTATCCATTTGCATCTCATGCAATTGCTAATCCATTTGAGTTCTCTTTCTCAAGATGTACGTACCCAATTGTACGACTCCTCAAATGTGTCTCCAATCTGGCATTAGTAACCCGTTTTGGTTAAAGCATTAACCCCATCTAGGCTCATGACCAAACACATATTAAGGGAAATCATGTTGTACATGTGCTTACATCCGTTAATAAGGTTCGTCATGACTTATGACGCGAAGACTATAAACCGCCTTAATATTGTTGTGGGGATTTTATTGGTGCCACTGGTCTCGCCCTAGTCTATATCTTATACGATGGATAGGATTATGAAAATAATAATTTCGGGTTATTTGGAATTATTAACTCTAAGGGAACATGTTGGGGAATGGTATATCATAATCATTCCATTATGCCAAGACTACACATAGCATGCAAAACAAACAAGGTCCATGTTTAAGTCATTGCACCTATGTCTACAAGTTTTAATTTAACAACTCAAACCGCGTTTGTAAAGCCATATGTGGAATCCAATTCCCATACTAGAAATCGACTAAGTCATAAAAGTCCCTTGGGTACTTTTGAATCTATTACCAATGGATATTTCTAGGTAGGAGAGACCACCTTAAAGTGAATGAGAAGCTAAGTCCAATCCTTGCCAAAATAACCACGGGAACTTTGATTCGTAGTAGCACGGATAACTATGATTTAAAGATATCGTTCTTTAATTGACTGAAGTACTGGACGACCCTCAATTAAAGCATTTACATGTGTGGTAAAACATTGCCAATTTGTATGATAATCACCTAGATTAAGTTTGAGCAAAACCTTAATCTAGTTATCACATCATATTATATAACAGGAATTGAAACCTAAGTCATGCATAGAATACTTTAATCAATTCATAGAAAATATCATTTTAATATATTAAAATCAATCATGTATAGCATAAAGCAGGCTCTGATACCACTGCGGGTTAATCAAGACAGTAATTGAACATGGAAAGTTACAAGAAGGAATTTCAAAACTTAAATTAACTTAAAGATCTCCTAAGCATGCCATGATTGATATAATCTAAGTTAAAATGTTCCATAGATGCTTTCAGGTTTATAAAGCTTATAAAAGAAACCTAGCATCTAAGTCTAGAACATTACCAATTTATGTGTGCTTTCTCTTCTTTGGTAGCGGTGTTCCCTTAGAGTAATTCTACAGAACTTTGTTAGCACGAGCTTCCAAACTAGAATAGCCTCTAAGATTGATCTACATGGATCTTCACCGACCAAAACCTCATTGAGGAAGAACCCGTTAGTAAATAGCAACTGCTAGATCACTCGAAGACCAACTCAAAAATAAACCAAGAAGGCTCACTTTAGAAAGAGCATTCAAAAGAATTCTTCGTTGTTTGGAGAAACTCGTGAAGGATCTCGCACAACGAACAGAAAGAGATGTCGAACTCAGAGAGAAAGGTTGATTTAAAGTGTGGAATAAAGAGGAGTTGGAGGCCTATATATATAAGAAAAGGGGGAGTGTTTGACTCCCCCTCAAACACTTGCGGGCTGCCCACGCACTGTGCTAGTAGGCTTGCGTTGCAAGCCGCGCAAGCGCTACCATGGGTAGCTCTTGCTGGCTTACCCCACACGCTAGCGGCCCACGAGCTTTTCAGCTCGCGAGGTATCTGCACAGGCCCCACTTCGAACATACAGTGTTCGTTTGGGGCCCACTCGCAACGGGAAAATTCCCTTGCTCTGCTCTGTGCAATTTTTCCCTATTTTCTCTTTATTCCCTGTGATTATTAATTTGGTCCAATCAATTAATAATTCTTCTACGAATTCGACAACAAAATATTCTCGGCATAGACCTAATCTATAGGTTCTTTACTTAATCCGAAAAGACCCAAAGTGTGTGACCTCATAGAATCCCAAAGTATTGAGCTGCTAGAGGCTAATCTAAACTTGGCTTCCCATTCGAGAACCTTTGTTTTCCAGATCGATATGGAACCCGATAGCTATAGATAATCAAATGGGCTTTCTAGCTAATGCGTATAATCCCTCGATACTTGGAACATCAAGTGCTAGTGACTTGATCCGATTTTGCAGTAATAACCAATACAATACACTCATTCATCAAGTTACGTATCATTCGATTTATTGAGCTCAGATTAAGTGTTAGCTCATGTGATAACCGTAGCTATCCTGGAATTAGACTTGTTCACAAAGAACACCACTCGACCATTATGTATCAAGATTGTTTAGAAACCTGTTCTATCAATCTTATACTCTGATTAGAGGTTTATGAGTATATCATTTCAACAAGGGGCCCTAAGGTACATCTCCCACTATATCACCATATCAAGAGCGATGGGTCCCATCTTAACTATTCGGCTTACCAATATGTGATCATCATTATACCCGTAATCACCTATGTCATCCTGATCGCTAGGGTATAAATAAGGATGACTCAAAGTATAGCAACTCCTACACAAGGTAACCAGTATCTCAGGTTTGAGGATACTTGTACTGCTAGTGCAATAACACATGATACCAACACATGGATATAGTTATTTCCGAGTGTCTGTCTTATAGCGATCTCCAATGTATTACCCGAATATATTCATGTGTTAACTCAAGGTACCACCTTCAGCTTGTGAGATTGGCTGCTTGGATCTAATCCAAGGAGTAAGCCTACACATGCTAGTCTATCCATTCCATTGATGTTCAATGAAATTATGGCTAGGGAATTTAGACTATTCGTACGTAACAAGTATGTGCAATTCTCACACCACATAGCTCCCACTATGTCCTCACACTTTTACGCTATGAAGTAGTCACGGACTTTATCTCATCAATGCGCATATATATATTTAATATTATACATATATGATACAAGCGAGATACATAAATAAATTAAAAGAACTGATAAGCAACAAAGATGCTTTAAGTATTATTAATAATAATCTGAAACCGTTTGTATATTATAGCTAACAAAGATATATCGTCCTAATTTCCTCTAGGGTATACATCATATCTAACATCATCCGCTTGGTTGGCTAAGCTGTGATAGACAAACACTTAACAATATTTGACCATGTTATCATCATCTTATCTTATTATAGTTAATTATGACTTTACTTCTTATGAGCTTCTTCATGTTGTTTTGATTTTCTTTTTTCATTTATCTTGTTACTATTTTTCTTTGAATGAATCGAGCCCGGAATTGCCGACCTCAACTTTCATTTTTAAAAAATCCCGAAGAATTGATAATAACGGGAAAGTACATATAATCGTGTTTGTGTACCGTGAATGTATAATAATTATTATACATATAACTTATTAATAAATTTCACATTAGTTGACTGATTAGTATATTCCCATGATGCAAAATTCCACATCTTCTTTTCCCTCTTTTCATGCTTATAATTAAGAAAGAGAGAGTTGATTGTTGAAAAGTAATATTTTCTTTGAAATTATCAAATAATATTGAGTGATCGTTATGATGAACAGAAAAAAATAAATGTTACATGAACATTTTTATTTATTACAATATATACTTCAATCTAAATCTATATGAATAATTAAATAGAAAAAAAAAAATTCAACATCGTCAAATTAACTACAAATATTAGTGTAAATGTCAATTAGAAAGAAAGTTTAAGATTCTTAAAATCTACAGAATCAATACATTCCAATGATCCAATTCTATAAGGATACATAAATTTCAAAATTTCACTAGCCTTTTCTTTTGTATAATAGTTGCATCCAACTTGCAACAACAATACCACCTTCTGAAATACACCCACTTGAAACGCTTCTTCAACCATTAACCCTACATTGGCCTCTTTACTATACTTATACAGCTTCCAAATCTCAGAAACTGAAAACTTGGTTGCGAGTTCAGAAATTTTTCAAGATTTTCTTCACTAAACCAGGCCATGTTAATGCATTCTGGAACTCAATTTATGCCTTCGTTCATTGCTAATGATTGGGCATGTTTTTCGGCACATGGAAGTAGCTCTTGCAATGCGAGAATCAGAGTTGTGTTTAGACAAGGAATCTCTGCAATTCAAGAATCAAACCATTGAATTTAATGAATTTGTAGATCCGAAATAGAATTGTTTTTCGCGAAAGGAAACATCATCCAATCCATTAAGAACAGTATATCCTCAAGAATATCAACATTTTTCTCAAACAAATCTGTTGAAAAACACTAAAAATCTAATGCCAAATAAATGCCGGATTTATTCTCAACAATCGCCCTGTGGTTACGTTGACTTTCATCTCCCCAAATTTTGATAAACATGGATTTTATAAATAGATAGAACATTTTAAAAACTAGCTATTTTTATCTTAAATTTTATTTTTCTCAAAGCTATTACATCAATAAAATAGTAATTAAATTAACTGTTCAATCTAAATTACGTAAGAAATCTATAGTTAATTTTAAATCTATGAAACCAGCTATATAGCTAATATAATAATTTGTTTTATTTTATATAATTTTTTTATTCTTTGACTAATAAAATAGGTTATATTGAATTAATGAAAGACATAGGTGGGGAAGAATGATCATAACAACTTTAATCTTGACCATTTTAGTTTTGAATATGTCCAAGTTCCACTTGTATTGTAAGAAATTTATAGTTGATTTAAAATATATGAAACCAGTTAGATAGCTAATATAATAATTTGTTTTGTTTTATATAATTTTTTTAATCTTTGACTAATAAAATAAGTTATATTGAATTAATGAAAGCCTTAGCTGGGGAAGAATGATCAAATCAAATTAAATCTTGACCGTTTTAGTTTTGAATATATTAAAGTTACAAAAAATTGTATTCCATCAAATAACAAATTTTAAATTCTCAATTTAGCTTTAGACCAGTTCCACTTCATGCAATCGAAAACAAAATTAGTAAAATTTGTGTTTATACTTGTATCTTATTAATTATTGTTGGAAATGCCGGGTCCGTCCGTGAACGGGTCGATCGGATTAATGGATCCGATCCAATTTGGTTAATTGTGCTAAATTGAAAAATAAATAAGTTTAAGAGCTTATTTGTATTTATGTTACCTATATGTACCAAAAGTACATTTTTCTATTTTCATTATCTATAAATACGTGAAATTAGATAAAAAAATAAACATGATGAAAACCATATTCTCTACATGATTTTCTCTCTCCCGGGAAATCCCACACATCAATCGTTATCGATTTCCTATCGTTATAGAAGTTGTGGAATAACGTCAATTCACCAACACAATGTGAGATAGACTTGATTCAGTATACAAGTGGTATCGTCATCTCATCTTCGATCTTGGACATGCGGAACAAGATAGTATTCGATTCGTTCTTATTCGATTTTCGTCAATTATTATAATATAAAAGTGACTTTGGATTTTTTTTATTAAATTGGGCATAATTTAAAAGCAACTGACATTTGAATACATGACCATCACACTGAGTGTAAACATTATCCGAGCAAAACTAATCAAATGTGATTGATATAAAGTTGGATCTTGTTTTCAAGATAAAAATGAAATAAACAAAATATTCTAAAAAATCGTTTCGAAAAAAATAAATGGTTTGAGATATATGATCGTTTTATGTTAAGAAATTCAAAAGAGAGAATGTTGTTGTTGATAAAGGTGTTATTCACCTATGAATTAGAATTGGAAAAAATGATAAGACAAATTTAATAATAAATATTATTTTAGATAAAATTAATTAGCATTCCTTACAATCCCATAAAAATAATATGATACATAATAGTCTTACAAAATAAGTTGGTTCATTGAGTGAGTAATTTCATAAATACATAAACCATAGTCAATCCTATTAAATCATTTAAATAACTTCACCAAAATAAAAATGTCAAACGATTACACATATATTTGTTATATACTTATGAATTGGGTTTTTTTCACGAACAAACTAATATGATAAATAATTTAGACAAATTATTGTAATGTCTAATTAATTAGATTTATTTAATTATAATTTTATCTAACATTCTTAATAATAACTTTCTCTCTCTTAATTAATTTGAATTACTTAACTTAAAAAGATCATATCTCTCGAACCGTTAATTTTTTCGAAAGGATTATTTAGAATATTTTGTTCATTTCATTTTCATCTTTAAAACAAGATCTAACTCGATATATTTTTGGTAAAAAAATTGAAAATTCAAATTGGTATAATTCCTATTATACCAGTTTGCATTTTGGTATAATTTTCATTATACCATATTTCTTTATACTTGATTTTTTCCTGGTGATATAATGCGTATTATACGAGTTTGCGAATTAGTATGATGTTTGTTATAGTTGATTCTTGGTATAAAGAAATTTGATATAATGAACATTATACTAAAATGCAAACTAATATAATTCAAATTTTTTGTCGAAAGTATATCGAGTTGTATCTTTTTTCAAAGATAAAAATAAAACGAACAAAATGTTCTTAAGATTCGTTTAAAAAAAATAACGATTTGAAAGATTTGATCGTTTTAAGTTATGAAATTCAAATTAATTAAAAAAGAGAATATTTTTAATTAATAGAATTGTAATTCACGTGTGTAAGTTCAAATATGAAATATAATAAAATAAAATTATTAATTTATACCATTTAGGATAAAATTACAATTAAATTTAATTAGTTAGCATTCCTATTATGAATTTAACCGAAGAAGATAAATATTAATTGGATTTTATATACAATTGGTACATTTACTAACAAGGAACGGGATGATCAGATATTCCAATTCCATAAGGATTACTAATCAGGTATTTAATATAAAAAAAATTAAAACCCCCGGCTAGCTTGGAAATATGGATAAAATTCTATATAACTAATTCCCACCCACTGCCACTGTGTGTATATTCCTTTCTTAATTATAGAATTTTTTAATCCCGAAGAATGGTTACTAGCAGGAAAGGTACATATTTTCTTGTTTGTATATAGTGAATATATAATAATTAAATAGAGTTGACTAATTAGCATAATCCATGATGCAAAAATTTGAAACCTTCTTTTCCCTCTTTTCATGCTTATACTTAAGAAAAAGAAAGTTGAATGTTGAAAAAAAAACATGTGCATGATTACATGAACATTTTCATTTATTACAATATATACTTTGTAAATCTATATGAATAATTAAATAGAAAAAAAAGAATAAATTCAATATCGTCAAATTAACTACAAAAATCAGTGTAAATGTCAATTAGAAAGAACGTTTAAGATTCTTAAAATCAACAGAATCAATACATTCCATTGATCCAATTCTATAAGGATTCATAAATTTCAAAATTTCACTAGCCTTTTCTTTTGTATAATAGTTGCATCCAACTTGCAACAACAATACCAGCTTCTGAAATACACCCACTTGAAGTGCTTCTTCAACCATTAACCCTACATTGTCCTCTTTACTATACTTATACAACTTCCAAATCGCAGAAACCGAAAACTCGGTTGCGAGTTCAGAAACTCTCAAGATTTTCTTCACTAAAACCGGCCATGTTAATGCATTCTTATAAGCTTCTTCTCGTCCCTCCTCATCGTCACATAGCTTGTCAAATACCCCTAATGCCCTCTCGCACATGTTCTTCTCTGAATCGACTATGATTTCAAGTACTAGAGGACTCAACCCGAGTTCCACAAATTCGAACTTGAACTTTTTATCAACCAAAGTAGATGATAGGAGGTGAAATATCACTATTAGGGAAGATTTTGTTATTGCAGGCGAAATTCGATCTTTGATCAAGTTAACTAGAACTTGATTTACGCCATTGATCGCTGCTAACGATTCGGCATATTTTTCGGCATACGGAAGTAGCTCTCGCAATGTGAGAATCGAGTTGTGTTTACACGAAGAATCTCCGCAATTCAAGAACCAAACCATTGAATTTAGTGAGTTTGTAGATCCGAAGTAGGATTGTGTTTCGGAATCGAAAGGAAACATCATCCAATCTATTAAGAACAATATTTCCTTAAGAATATCAGCATTTCTCTCGAACGAATCGGTTGAAAAACTATTAAAAGCTAAAGCTAAAACGACGCCGGTTTTGTTATCAACAAACGACCGGCGGTTTCTTTCACTTTCATTTCCCCAATTTTTCATCTTCTTCAGAAGAGAAACGCATGTCGCTTTATCCAAAACCCTCGCCGCCGAATCAAGATTTGACAAAAGATCGGAGATTTCGACGGAGGAAACCGGAATTCTCGGCGTCGGAATCCGTTCTACACCGGAATTTTGATTCTCGACGCACCAATTTTGGATCAATTTACGGAGGGAATGATTATGGGTTTGATCGAAATTTGTGAGGATTTGAGAAGTGACGGGGCAAGTGAAATTGCCGTTTTGAAGCCATGATTCAATGGAATCTCGATCGTAAGTAATACCGGAAGATACAGTTACTGGATCATTCATTAGATGGAGAGAAATTGGGCAGATGAAATGCTTTGGAATTGCGATCTCCATTGTTGGATGTTCTTGTTCATCGTGATTCTTGCTGCCTTTTCTTTTCCTTCCCCAACCGAACACCATTTTCGAAGAGTTGGATTTAAGAATTGGAATTATAAGTTTGTAGAGATTTAAAATATTAAAATTGGAATATGCGTGTACATATAGAGGAGACGGCTCAGACGGGTAATTGAAATTGTAATGTGTTGAATTGAAATTGTATTTGAATTTTCACACAGAGAAGACACGGTGTTGAAGGTCAAGAGAAACGCAGAATTCAACAGACAAGTTTTTGAAGAATTATTCAAATTGAATTGTTTATATACAAATGTATGAGTGGGATTTTTGAATATTGAACGTTGAATTTTTTATTTATTAGTTTTTGTTCACTTAAATGACATTTAATTAATGAAAAATTCTATTTTGATTTTATTATAAATAAAATTTTTTACCAATTTACTTGTTATTATCATTGAATCAATAGTGTAATAATTGATCTAATGATGATAAAAGGTAAAATAAAATTTACTTTGTTGAAAATAAAATCACGATAACTCACATCTTAATGGATGTATTCCCCAGAATACAAATGAAGAGTGGCAAATTCTCAATTGCATAAAATGTAAACAAAAAAAAAATTGACATGAACGTACCATCACTAAATGAATAGACCAACTATACTGCATTACAAATTTATATTTAGGTAAACTAAAAAAAAATATTACGTGGTTTCACTCATTTATAAAATAGGATTTTCGGAATATTTTTGTAAAAGGAGATTTGTGATTTAAAAAAGAAAATTGCAAATAAAGGATTCTCAAAACTAAATTATATCACATAATGAGTAATCTTATTTGTTTTTTTCTAAATTTTTACGAGGTGATAAATAAAAATACAATATACATCATTGATAAACTTTGAAATTTTTTTAATAGTGCAAATCTTTTTTTAATTAAATTATGATAACAAACTTTAAAAAATTATAAAAAAGTTTCTCAAAATTACTCAAATCTTAACATATAAGTTTTAATAATAAGGTTAAGTTATTGAAATGTTGAAATTTTACAATATTCAATTTAATACCATTAATCTGAAACATAGACATCCTTTTACAAAATTTTTCAAACCGCAAACACCCTATTGCAAAAAAATATTCCTCACACCTCGTTTTACAAATGAGTAAAATCACACAATATTTTTTTTTGAAGTTCACTCTTTATATTTTACCCTTTAAAAATTAGAAATTTTTACTCGGCGAAGTTGATTACACACTACACCGAAACTTGCATTTGTGATATGATATTTTCAAAACATGTTTTTAGTAAGGGTAAACATAAAAAATACCATGTGATTTAGGTCTTTTTAAAACGGGTATGTGGTATTATGAGTCGTAAAAGGTTTGTAATTTTGCACCGTTAGCAATTAAGTGATTTTTTCGCTAACATCGTAAAAAATTATAATGTATGGCATTGGTTAAAATTTGGAAAACCCAATTTTTTTCATCACTTTCATCTCTTCAAACCCTAAACATCAACCAATTTTATCAACCCTTCATCTTCCAAATTCAACAAGAAGGAAAATATGGATTCCTTAAGGCTTCCACGACGGCTGCTTCCCTCGGAGTTTTTGAAATGCTCGATAATATCCACTCAACTTCAGCGTCGCCACTAGATCTGTTGCTCGTAGATCATCAAGCCCCGACACTTTTCATATTGTTGCTCTTTTCTAAAAGAAAAAGCTTGCTCCTCCTCTTAAAAAGGTCATCGCTATTTCTCTAGCTGACGACGAACTTGCCAAGTGGTACAGTAAGTGTAAATCTGATACTGCAATGAATCTTTTAGGTTTGATTAAATTTGAAAATACAATAATATTAGTCCATTGGTTTTGTTAGCTTAGATAAATCAGTTAGAAGGGGAGTGAGTTACTTTATCTTGCCTAAAATTGGTTGATTAAAACTTTGGTTTAAGCTTTGATGAAAATGCAGGACAGATAAAAGATATGTGCAAAAAGAGATAGTAGTATATGCTAAAACATCAAACTGAACAACTCAAGTTGGACTCAGTTTTGTTCAAGCTGATGCTGTGTAAAACTTGCTCAGTACAAACAAGTTTTATGCTAAGTGAAAAACAAAAAATAAAAAATTATGTATGCTGAGTGATATTAAGCTGACTGAAATTAAAATTGCTAAGTAAAAAAACATAAAACTTGATTTATGCTAGTTCGAACTCATCCTACCTCCAGTTCCCGAGTACCTTCCCTGAGCTTTAGTCCACTAATGTTAACTCCTTTATACAAGTGGAGAAGCCTTTCAGTGGGTAGATAAACAATGAGTACCTTTCAAGCTATTTATCCATTAAACATATTTGAGTACCCTTTTCAAATATGTTATCACTCAATTTACTTTAAGAAATGGAACAGGATCAGAAACTCAACTTATAAAATGTGTTGTTTCATTACAATGTTTGAGCTTAGCTTTCTCTAAGTCTATTTTCTCTCTGACTACGTATAGTTAGGAAATCATTTATTTTCTTATGAATGCTTGAGGAATTTTGAAGTATGAGATAATTGATTGAATGATTTAGCTCTTTAGAAATTTAAGGTGATTTATCAAGTTGGAACTGTAAACTTCAACTTTTATTTATAGGCAAGTAATCTGAAGTAGTCGTTGCAACTTATTGTCTTAACTTTATCTTCAAATTCTCTTCTCTTCTAGTCTTCAAGTTCTTCCCGTTGTGAGACATGTTTGAATTTGTTGTGAGAGAGAGAATCTGTATGTTGTTGCTCTATATTAATTTGTTGATTTCGTGTATGAGAGACAGCGCGAGATGTAACGTGGAGCTTTCTTATTGAATGAATTTCTGAAGTTGGAGGTATGCATGACATTTCTGAAATGTGGTGAGATCAGATACCTTTTCTTTTGATTCTTATGAGTGTAGAAACCAAGTTAATAGTATTTCACAGTACTTAAACATTTTGGAAATAGCAAACTGTCTATGATAGTGAAATTAATTGAGTACTAAGTATACTCTTAATTAATGAAGCTGATTTGAGTTCGTTTAAGGAAAAACAACTCAGTTTGCTGAGTAATTAATTAAGTTATGGCTTAGAGTAGGAAAACTAAGTCTGTACTGAGTTCTAAATAGTTTAGAAGGATATCAACTCAGATGTGCTGAGTTAGCTTTTATTAATTAAAAGCAACATTGTTAGAGAATTAAATGACAGTTGTGCTGCTAATGTTTTTATGAGAGATGAAATATTCTTTCGATGCTTTTCAAGTTAAAAAGTGCTGAAATTAAAGAAGATCTCCAGTGGTCCTCACAAGACAAAAGGTCTTAGTACAGAATGCCGGAGATTCCTAACTAAAGTCCAAAATAAAAGGAATTCTCTATCATGTGCCGTTTCTTAGTGTCTCCGCGCCCCTGTGTAAGCGTCAGCAAATGTCAACCAATCTCAAGACTCCATGTTGCATTTCGCGCACCTCTCTATCAGAATGATTTGCTTGAAGATAAATGAGAATTTGCCAACGGAATTTTATCACGCCTCAATGTTCAAATTTCTATCTCTAAACGTCTTGGAATCTATCTCTAACGGGAAGATTCAAAAGATATGAAGAGAAAAGAAATTGAAGAACTGCAAGAATGAAAAGTTTGCAACAGCTACTTCACAAAGCTTCAAGTATAAATAGAATACTAAAGCCAACATTCAAACTTGGTGAATCACCTCGAATTTTTTTGAGAGCTGAAACTCTGCGCAAATACTCCAGCTTTAAGAAATTCTTAATTCAAGCAATCGGCAAACAACCATTGTCAACCCGTTTGTAATAGAGAGAATCAATACTTAGATTTAACATTGTAAGGATTCACCAGTTTATAAGTTGAATCCATTTTGTAAACTTTTATTCAAATTTCAGTGTCAGTTTGGGAAGGGTACCCAAACTGAGTTAAGTGATAGTTAGAAAAAAATGTACTTTCTATAAAACATGTCTACCCTCTGTAAAGGCTACTTCACCTAAGTAAAGAACAAACACTAGTGGATTTAAGCTCGGAGAAGTAATCTGGGGACTAGAGGTAGGATTGGGGCTGAACCAAGATTAAACCAGGTGTTGAAGTTCTAAACTTTCTCTTTAGCTTTTATCACGTTTAAACTCTTTCATCATTATGTCTCTGTTTATCGTTTTCTTAAAAAACCAATCCGAGCTTAGTAGAGTACTTAGTAAGATATTGCAAATAAACTGTGCCAGTGAAATTAAGTAGTTTATAAGTTTTTAGACCAACTCAGTACGCATATAAAAATTTAACTTGGTTAAATATTTTTGTAAATCTAAAAAGTAACCAAGAAATGCATTCACCCCCCCTCTGCGGTTGTTTATAAACTATTTAAGGGCCAACAGTGAGTACATGCTAACATTTCATATTGACACCTCTTTGCATTAGACCACATGATTATTCCTTTTTGTTTTCTTCACCAAATCCATTTTGAAACCTAAAAATACATCAAAGTAGAATATTTTGTGATAAAATATGTTAACGGAAAACAACGTCACTTTGGTCAGCACAACCAATAAACACTTAAAATTGATGTTGAGTGGTCTCTACATAAAATCCTATGCTGAGTTATCTTTCCTTACATTTTAACTTAGTAAGTTAACTATCAAGCATCCTAATTTATTTCTTTAACTAAGTACAGGTTAGCTTGTTGAGTTCATTTTCCAAACTAAACTCCTACTAACCACTTGATTAAGAATATACATACTATATAATTATTTTTGTTTTCATAATCAGTTTTTTATTCCAAAAATAAAGATATTGTGAAGTATCATTAAGTAGGGTTCAACAATCTCCCACATTTTAGAATAAATAACAAACTAAGTAGTAGCATAAATTAACTTAATAGGAATTTATTAAGATGAAATATCTAGAGTGAAACAAGACTCCCTTGTAGTGAGTGAACTCCTTTTAGTCAGCCAAAGCTCCCCCATACTGCATGAACTTCTCTTTTAACTGGACTTGTCTTGCTCAGTTTCCCCTTTGTTTAGTCTTTATTATTTCTTGCCAAACTCAGTTAAGAAAGAACAATATAATAGAAATTAAGAAGAATTTAGCTTTTAAAGTTATAATTTTTCATTAGGTAACTCAGCAAGTACACAATAAGTTTCTTATACTAAGTTTTACATGATTAGTCCTATTATGACAATTGCTACAGCTAACTACTTCCTTTGTTGTCGTTGGCAAGGATTTTACTGTTGCTGTTATCTTTGTTGATCTCTTGATGGGAGCGTAGATTTGAAAAAATTCGCATTCTACTGAGCTTTTGGCGCTACTCCTCCCCCTTTGTTATATGATCTTGAACCAACTGGTTAAGACAAACATTGAAGGAGTCCAAAACTTTAGTTTACAGCTCTTGCTTCCAAATCAAAACTAGATCATTCTCAACTTCTAACTACTTCTTTTTTGGATTCAAGATAATATATTGCTTGTTAAGCTCAATCAATAAAAGATGATGAGTCTTGGTGAGGTGTGCAATAAGGTAAAAACCTTGACAAGTGAATTGTTGAAAACATGAAAGCATTCCATGGAAGTCTCTTATTGATAATGCTGACCCAATATCAATGATTCTTAGACCTAAGGCTTGCAAGTTCCTAACTGTATAATTAATTTCCTTGGCATCCTCCAAACTAGTGTCTACAAGCATTTGAATTTGCTCTTGCATTTGATTAACCTTGTAAGCTATGATGTTCAGCTTCTTATGCATAGTGAAGCCAATTCTAGATCGGCTACTAAGCTTTCATAAGATTGACTCTTGTTAATAGCTGTGAAGAGAACCTTCTAAGAGTCTTCTAAGGCAGCTTAATTTTTGGACGTGATCACGGTGCAAGTCACAATATACTTCTTATCCAAATTAGAACTAATGGTTGTTGGCTTCTCAACAAATCTGACAATCTTTTCTATCTTCTTTTCCACTTTACTAGATTTATCTAACATTTTTTCAATCATATTTGCAATAGAGTGCTGGATTTCTTTCTAAGCATTGATCTTTCTTAATATCTCTTCCATGAGTTTATTTGTGTTTAGCTTTATTGAGGCTTGCTCTTCCTTAAACTTATGGAACTGCACTTTTTGGTATGCTAGAGTGCAATTGATGTTACTCGGATAGATTGTTGTAACATCTAAGCTTCCCTTCACATTTGTAGCCACAACACTGGCTAGAGTGTTGGATGTTAGGATAACAGAAATGACAGATGATAGTTGCACTGTAGAGTCCAACAATCTGGTAATAAAACCATTCTCTTAGTACTTTCTTTAGTGAGATGAATCCTTACGATCAATAGACTTCCTTGTATCTTTTCAAATTTTTCATAATAGATAGAATTAGATAGGATGCTGGTGTGCTGATTAAACTTAAGCATTACAACCATTTCCTTCTTGTTTCTTTAGCTCAATTCTTCAAATAGTAGTGCTTTGCTAACTAACGCATCTAACTCAGTGTTAAACTTGTGAGAAGTATTTCTACTCCTTGCAATCTCTTTTATCTTATCCATCATAGATGAATCATCATCATCCTCTAGGATGTGATCTCTGCTAGTAGTTGGTGCTTCATCACAATAAAATTTTCCTCAACACCAATCACATTTGCTTGCTAAGCGGATTTCTCAGCTCTTAAAACCTCTTGAGTGTAGTTCTTAGTGTGAGTTTTGGAATCAATCAACGAGATAAAAGAGTTTATGATTGAAGAAGTGGTAGGTTCAGAATTTGTAGTAGGTGAAATGATGTTTGTATTTGGGTTTGATGGAGGTGAAGAGATTTTGGTTTTAGGAGTTGGTTGTCTTAGTGTTGAAGTAGTAGATTGTTTGGGTGCTGGAATGGATGATTTTGAAGGTGATGATTATGGAAAAGGGGCTTTTAGTGGAGAGGAAGGAATTTTTTTAGGTAAATATGGGGTTAGAAGAAGAAGGGGAGAAGGTGGTGAATTGTCTACTTGATTGGTTGTTAAATGATATGAGATTGGATCAACTTATTGTTGGTAAATTAAGGCAGTTATTGAACATGTGAACTTGCACGGTAGAATTTAAAAACTTAAGATTAACAATAAAGGATCTCCTAAGCATAGCATGATTGACATAAAATTAATTAAAACATTCCATAGGGTCTCATAGGTTTATAAAACTTAATAAAAAAAATCGAGCATCTAAGTGTAGAGAATTACCAATTGATGCGTGCCTTACCCTTTGGTGCAATAAACTCTTAGAGAAATTAGACATCACTATGTTAGCACAAGCCTCCAAAATAGGATGGCCTCTATGACTAGTCTACATGGAACCCACTAACCAAAACCTCACGTAAAGGGAGAACTTATCGGTTAACAAGCGACTGCTAGACCACTTGTAGACCAACCTAAAAATATAATTAAGAAGGCTATTTCCAAAATAAGAATAAGCCTTCCAAAGAATTCTTGCAAAAGAGGAGAAAATCATGGAAAATCTCGCAAAAAACTCATGAAGAAAAAGAGTCAAAACTGAAAAGAAGGTTGAGCTAAAGTACAGAATAAGGACGAGGAGGAGCTCCTGTTTATAAGATAAGGGGAGAATCTGCTGGTTAATCAAGATAGTAATTGAACATACAATCGTTGCAAGGCGGAATTTCAAAACTTGAAATTAACCTAAAGATCTCCTAAGAATGCCATGATTGATATAATCATGGAAAATCTCGCAAAAAAATCATGAAGAAAAGGAGTCAAAACTGAAAAGAAGGCTGAGCTAAAGTACGGAATAAGGAGGAGGAGGAGCTCCTGTTTATAAGATAAGGGGAGAATCTGCTGGTTAATCAAGATAGTAATTGAACATACAATCGTTGAAAGGCAGAATTTCAAAACTTAAAATTAACCTAAAGATCTCCTAAGCATGCCGTGATTGATATAATCTAAGTTAAAACGTTCCATAGATGCTTTTAGGTTTATAAAGCTTATAAAAGAAACTTAGCATCTGAAGTCTGAAGCGTTACCTGTTGATGCGTGCTTTCTCTTTTTTGGTAGCAATGTTCCCTTTGAGTAATTTGGTAACACTTTGTTAGCACAAGCGTCCAAACTAGGAGAGCCTCTACAATTGATCCACATGAATCTCCACCAACCAAAACCTCGAGGAGGAGGAACCCGTCAGTAGATAAAAGTTGCCAGACCACTCGAAAACAAACTTGAAAATAATCCTGAAGGCTTACTTGAGAAAGAGCCTTTAATAAGAATTCTTTGATTGTTTGGAGAAACTCATGGAGTATCTCGCACAATAAAAGAAGAATAGAAAGTCGAATATAGAGAGAAAATCATAGCTTAAAGCTATTTTAGTTTGTGAATAATGAGAGAGGCTCAAAGCTTATTTATAAGGAAAAGGGGGAGTGTTAGACTCCCCCTCAATAACTACATGGGATGGGATAACATCCCATCAGATGTATATGGGGCCAGCCATATGGGTCAAGGTGACTCGCAGGTTCACGCTATTACAAAAGCCCAAGCTTGTGGCCCACGCAAGCACTGCCATGGGCAGCGTTTGCTCACTTGTAGCCCGATATTGAGTGGGCTTACCCCACATGTTAGCAGCCTGCGACCTTTTTAGCTTGCTGGATAGCCGCTCGGGCCCCACTTTGAATAACCCGTGTTCTTTTAGAGCCCACTAGCAATGGGAAAAATTCCCTTGCTTGCTCTATGTAATTTTCCCTATTTCCTCTTTATTCCTTTTAATTATTCATTTAGTTCAACCAATTAATAATTCTTCTAATGGATTCGACAACTTATATTTCGGCATAGACCAAGTCTATAGGTTCTTTACTTAGTTCGATAAAAACCCAATGTATGTGACCTCATAGGATTCAAAGTATAGAGCTACTAGAGGTTAACCTAAACTTGGCTTCCCATCCGAGAACCTTTAGGCTCAGTATTCTAGACTAATATGGAACCCGATAGCTCTAGACAATCAAATGTGCTTTCTAGCAAAGGCGAATGATCCCCCGATACTTGGAACATCACATGATTGTGACTTGTCCTGGTTCTGCAGTAGTAACTAATACAATACACACCTTCCATCAGGTTAGGTACCATCTAATTTATTGATCTCGGATTAAGTGTTAGCTCGTGTAATAGCTGTAGCTATCCTAGAATCAGACTTGTTCACGAAGAACACCACTCGGCCATAATGTATCAAGATTGAGTAGAAACCCCATTCTATTAATCTTATAATCTTATAAGAGGTTTATGAGTGTGTCACATAAACAAGGGGTCCTAAGGTACATCTCCCATTATATCACTATATCAGGAGTGATGGATCCCATCTTGATCACACAACTTACCAACATGTGATCATCGCCACACCCGTAATCACCCGTGTTATCCTGATAGCTAGGGTATGAATTAGTATGGCTCAAAGTATAGAAACTCCTACATAAGGGAACCGGTGTCCTAGGTCTGAGGATACTTGTACTGCTACTGCAATAAGACATGACACCAACATATGGATATAATTATTTCCTAGTGTCTGTCTTATAGCGGTCTTCAATGTATTACCCGAATACATCCATGTGTTAACTCAAGGTATCACCTTCAACTCGTGAGATCGGCTACTTGGATCTAATCCAAAGAGTAATCCAACACATGCTAGTCTGTCCGTTCCATTGATGTCCAGTCTTAATCCAAGGAGTAAGCTTATTCTAGGGATTTTTATACTATTCACAGTAACACCTATGTGCAGTTCTCACACTACATAGCTCCCACTATGTCCATGCACTTTTATGCTATGAAATAATCATGGACTTTGTCTCATCAATGCTCATGTACATATTAAATATTATTCATATATGATACCAATGAGATACATTAATAAACAGAGAGCACTGATAAGCAACAAAGATGCCTTAATTATTATTAATTATAATTCATAACCGTTTGTACATTATAACTAATAAAGATATATCACCCTAATTTCCTCTAGGGCATACATCATGTCTAATAGAATCAAATACTTCCTCCCCATTTAGCAATGTGGGATGGGATTTCCCATCCCACACATGCGGGCTGCTTGCGGAGCTCCAAGCTTTGTGGGTTTGACCCGCGTGCACACAACCTGCTTATGCAGGCTATGTGTGCCTTGCAAGGCAAGCTTGTAGGCTTTTCTTACCCCACAAGCTCGGGCTTGTGGTGTGATGGTGCTCCCTAGCGCTTGCGGGCCTACAGCCCACCAACATGCACTAACGCATATCAGCAGTCCATGAGCACCCTTTTGGGTGCTCATGAGGCTGCTTCACAGGCCCCCACATGTGACAACCTGTGTTCGTAAGGCCCACTCACAACGGGAAAAATTCCCTTGCTCCGCATGTTGGATATTTTTCCTCTCCCACTTATTTATCGGTCCGACCATTTAACGATCCATCCAAAATGAGTTTGAGTATTTCTTTATTCTCGATATAGACCCCATCTATAAGTTCTTTATTTAGTCCAGCAAAGACTCAATGAACATGACCTCATGGGATCCTGAAGTATAGAGCTGCTAAAGGTTAACCTAAACCTTGCATCCCATCCGGGAACCTTTAGGCTCAGTGTTCTATACTGATATGGAACCTGATAATTCTAGATAATAAAATTAGCTTTCTAGTGAAGGTGTTTAATCCTTTGATACTCGGAATATCACATGCCTGTGACTTGACCTGGTTCTACAATAGTAACTAGTACAATACACTCCTTCCATCAAGTTAAGTGCCATCCAATTTATTGAGCTCTGATTAAGTGTTAGCTCATGTAATACTTGTAGCTATCCTGGAATTAGACTTTTTCATGGAGAACACCACTCAGCCTTTATGTATTGAGATTGATTAGAAACCCATTCTATCAATCTCATAATCTGATCAGAGGTTTATGAGTGTGTCAATTTAACAAGAGGCCTTAAGGTACAACTCCCATTATATCACTATATCAAGAGCGATGAGTCCCATCTTGACTACTCGGCTTACTAATGAATGATCATCACTATACCCATAATCACCCATAACATCCTGATCACTAGGGTATGAATAAGTATGAACCTAAGTATAAAAACTCCTACACAAAGTACTCAGTATCTCAGGTCTAAGGATACTCGTATTGTTACTGCAATAAGACATGACACCAATACATGGATATAGTTATATCTGAGTGTCTATCTTATAGTGGTCTCTAATGTATTACTTGAATGCATTCATGTTTTAACTCAAGATACCACCTTCGGCTAGTGAGATAGGCTCCTTGGATTAAATTTAGAGAGTAAGCCTACAGATGCTAGTCTGTCCATTTCATTGATATCCAGTCTCAATGAAACTATGACTAGGGATATTTAGACTTTTCATAGTAACACATGTGGGGAGATCTTACCCCACATAGCTCCCACTATGTCCTTGCACTTTCACACTATGAAATAGTTATGGACTTTGTCTTATTTTATCAATGAACATATGCTTAATAACTTATATATAATACCAGCAAGATACATAATTTAGAAACAATTATCAATATATAACAAAGATGCCTTATTATTGATAAATAAAAATCTGAAATTGTTTGTACATTAGTGACTAATAAATACATATCGCCCTTTTTACCTTTAAGAAATACATCATGTTAAACATGCAGAGCTTCCTATACTTTCTCTAGCTCAACTTCTTGAGCTTTCTCTTAAGATTTCTCAGCAAAGGACAGTTGCCTTATCCCTTCTACCTCTACATTATTTTCAACTAGTTGTAGCTTCTTCTTTGCTCTCATTAGAGTGATCCTATGCTTTTGAGGTGGCTTCAAGTAACTCATCTGAAACTCCCTCTCTTTCATCAAACTTCCTCTTCTTGTTCCTCAATTTAGCCTCAAGTTGAGTTGTGGATATGATCTTGATCTTTCTCAAGACATCATCACTAACTGGTGGTAGCTTATCTTTAGTATCCTCAACCTTTGGAGTAACTTGTTGAACTACCCCACTTCTCTTCTTCAAAATCAACTTCTTTGGAAATCTCAACTTGGGTGCCTCAACTCTATCTGCGATAAGGCTACCTCCCTTGGCCTTCTTCATTAATGAACCACTTCCATCTTCTTTAACCTTCCTAAGATGTACACCAATGGGGATGTCATCCTTAGGCTTTTCAAAATAACATTCATCAAATTTTAAAGTCCTCATCTTCTTTCTCCACATTAATTGGAATGTTGGAGTAATCTTAGCATTCTTGGACTTCAAGTCCTTCAGCTTTATACATCCAGAATGGAGTGTTGAACTTTCCAACTACAACATCTTTTCAAGATCATTAATCTTCTTCACTGGTAGAATTCCATATCCTCTTATCCTTTTGTAACCAATCAAATTGATTCCCAATGCCTTCATTAATGCTGTTATCAAATACCCGTTGCGGTCTATGGTTGTCACCTTGGTTAGGTGATTGAGAATTAACACCAGCCAGTTGAGTTTCTTCCCCTCTACCATGTGGTACATCATACACCTCTCAAAATTTGTACAACTTAATAGAGATCCTACCTTGGGTAACAAAACCTTGACCAAAAGCTCATGGAAAGCTTTTTCTTATCAAGACATATCGAAAGCATTAATTTTGCCAGATCTATAATTTTTAGAAACTCATATGATTCGAGATTGGAATTGCATCCTCATCTCTATATTTCCTTAACTCAATCCCCTTGTTTCACATACCTAAGAGGTTTCTAATCAACTTTGCTAAGACTAGGAGTGGCTTTTTCTTTAACTCTATTGCTAAAAGTTAGCGTGACCTTTAATGGTGTACATGCTTATGTGGAACTTATGCATGACCTCTTTGATTATTGGTCCTTGAAGGGAGAAGAACCCCCTGATATTCAATTGTTTGATAAATCTCACGAGAAACTCATTTTTCACTATACTATGAGCATCAATAGTGATGACTAGTCCATACCACCTCTCATTAGCACTCCATTTTGTTAGGGTAACCACCATGCCTTCTTCTAGCACTATTATCTCTAGACCAGTTCTAATTAGGGCAAGATTCCTTTGATATCTCTTCAGAAGTGCAAAATGGTACTCGTTGAGCGATGAATCATCAACATTTCTTTGAGTTGCCATTGATTTGAGATTAAAAAGCTTTAGAGAATTAGGGATTTTGTAATGATTGAATACAAATATAATTCTTGTAAGTGTAAAAATCCTTCTCCAGCTTAATTTCTTCTTTTATAATCCTTCAAATATGTACATCTAATGTGTTTCTTTCCTAATCAAATATCAAAGTGAACGGTGAGATTGAAAAAGTATTAAATTGACTTAGTAAAATGCAATAGTTCTATTAAAACGGTTGAAATTCAAATTTCTTTTGTCAAAAGAGAAATCAAATACCACGAGAAAACAAAACAATTTAAGTTTCTCAAGCTGAGTGAATACGTATAACATCAATTAGTCTACATAACTTTGATATTTTCCTTTTAACAATTAGCACATTTTCAGTGATTTGTTCAAATTGTATTTTCCATGCCAATTATCTCTTTGAGAGTGTTGAATTTCTCCTTTGTTATTGGTTTCGTGAATATGTAAGCATGTTGCTCCTCTAAAGGAACATACTCCAATTTGACATCTTCCCTTAGCACATGATCCCTTATGAAGTGATGCCTTATATTGACATGCTTCATCCTACCATGGTGAAATGGATTTTTGGATAGGTCTATAGCACTTTTGTTATCACACATAACTTCACGGCATTTGGACTTGATATCATAATCTTCTAATTATTGCTTAATCCATAGAAGTTTGTTTCTTGTTTTACTATGAGACTAGACATTCTCCAAGGAAATAACATCCACCATTTATACTTTTCCTATCGCGCTTATCTCTTCTATAATCAACATTTGTGTATATTCTTGGTGTAAAATCTAAACTATTTGGATACCACAATCCTGCATCAATAAATTCTTACAAATACCAGAGATATCTCTTAACAGTTTGAAGTGACATTCTCTGGGGTTAGCTTGATAATGAGCACAATAACGTATAGAGTATTTAATATTAGGCTTATTAGTAGTTAAGTAAAGTAGAGAACCAATTATACCTTTATAGAGCTTTTTATCTACAGGCTTACCAACTTCATCCTTACTCAAGATAGAATCTAAGGTCATTGGACTTTACATTGGTTTGTCTATCTCCATGTCGAATTTCTTCAAAACTTCCTTATCATATTTTGAATGGCTGATGAAGATTCCATCATCGCTTTACTTGATTTTCAGAAAAAGGAAGATATTCAATTCTCCCATCATTGACATTTCAAACTCGCTCTTCATTTATTTGTTAAACTCCTTGAAAATTCCTTCATTAGTTACTCTAAAAACAATATCATTAACATAGATTTGAACTAGCAAAACATCATTCTTCTTTCACTTGATAAATCGAGTTATATACACTTTCCCTTTAGTATAGCCTTTGATGAGAAAAAACTTAGTTAGTCTTTCATACCAAGCACGAGATGCTTACTTCAATCCATATAGCACCTTCTTCAGCTTGTATAATTCTCTAAATGCTTTAAATCTTCAAATCCATGAGGTTGTAAAAAACATTTACTTCTTCTTGAATAAATTCCTTCAAGAAATCACTCTTCACATCCATTTGAAATAATTTATAGTTTATATGGGATGCAAAAGCACGAAAAATCTTAATAGCTTCAAGTCGTACTACTAGTTCATAGGTTTTATCGTAGTGGATTCCTTCTTCTTGATTGTAACCTTGAGGAATGAGTCTGGCTTTGTTTCTGAAAATATTGTCATCTTCATCAAGCTTTTTCTTCAACACCCACTTAGTTCTAATGTTTTATTTGCCTCTAGGTTTCGATACTAGATCCCACACATCATTGTGCTTGTATCCATCTAGCTTTTCTTTCGTTACGATCATCTAGTAGTCATTAAATTCAATATCTTCAAACTTCTTGGGTTCAATCAATGATACGAAAGCTAGATTACTTATCATTTTACTATGCTGACCTCGCGTCATTGTTGGATTGTGAACATCATCAACAATCTAATCTATTGAATGATTGCACAGAGTCTTAAATTCTCTTATAATATTCATATTTGAAACTTAAATCCTCATATTGGGTTGTTACTGCTGTGTTTGATCACCATCGTTGAAATCTACTATACGATCATCATCAACTTTAACTCCATCGTTGAAAACTACCGAATGATCATCATCAACTTTAACTTCCTCAGTATTCTTCTCTTGTGCTGAGTTGAGTAGCATAAAGAGTGGCATGCTAAGTGGATTTCCTTCTTCATCAGTATCAAAGGCTCATCTTCCTATATTCTTAGTTTCATCAAAATATACATGCATGGACTCTTCCACTAATCCAGTTCTCTTGACATGTATTCTATATACCCTTTTGTTTGTTGAGTAACTCATAAAGATACCTTCATATGCCTTAGGATCAAACTTACCTAGCTGCTCCTTGGTATTCAAAATGAAACACTTGTAGCTAAATGGTCTAAGGTAACCTATCTTAAGCTGATGTCCTTGCCAAAGCTCATTAGGAGTTTTCTCTTTAGTTGGGCGAATTATAACCTAGTTTAGAATATAACATGATGTATTAATAGCTTCTCCTTAAAATTACTTTGGTAGATTGTTATCACTCAGCATGGATCTTACCACTTCAACTATGGTTCTATTTTTCCTTTCTACAACCCCATTTTGTTAAGGAGTATAAGGAGCAGAAAATTTATGGTCAACACCATGCTCTAAAGGAAATATTTTAAAATGGAAATTCTCGAATTCCCTTCAATGATCATGTTGAATTCTGCTAACTTTTAGTTAATTCATAATTTGATGACTGAGTTTGACAAAGGATTCAAAGGTTTCATCTTTGATGTTGAGCAAGATTGCCCAAGTGAATCTCGTTAATTCATCAACTACAACAAGAGAAAATCTCTTTCCACCCAAGCTCATAGGTTGAATAGGGTCGAAGAGATCCAAGTGTAGGAGCTCCAATGATTTCTTAGTTTTTATGTTGTTAATCGATCTAAATAATTTTCTAGACTGCTTACCAAGTTAACGTGTTGAACAAAGTATATATCTTTTTCAAAGCGGATACTAGGTAAACCCACAACCAATTTCTTTTTGGTCAGTTTACACATAATGTTCATATTTATATGTTCCAACCTTTTTGTGCCAAAATCACAAAATTTCCTCCTTTGATATAAGATAGAAATTACTGGAGTTAGGGGATAATTCAATCACATAAACATTATTAACTTTAGGAGCATAGATAATAGTTAGATTAATCTTACAATCAGTTAGTGAGCACCCTGTTGAGTAAAAAATAACCTTTCTACCTTTATCATAAAGTCGGGCTACACTTAGCAAGTTGAACTTTAATCCCTTGATAAGATAAACCTCTTCGATCAAAGAACCAATACCTACTACACCATTTCCAACAACCTTGCCTTTCTGGTTATCTTCAAAACTAACACTTCCATTACTTTTAAGCTCTAATGTGATGATTTTCTTTTCATCACCAGCCTATGCTTTGAGCAACCACTATCCAAATTCCATAATTTAGTGCCATTAGCGGATTTCTAGCTCACTTGCAAAATATTTAAGTTTTCTTAGGTACCCTTGCCTTTGGGCTAGGTCCTCCCTTGTTAGTAGTGTTTACTTTAGTCCAGTTGTACTCGTCATAAAAACCATTTTTTATCTGCAAAGAACTATAACATGTCCAACTTTCCCATAAAAACCACATGCCATTTTTGGTTTAGGCTGGCTCGCTTTCCTCTTTGGAAAAGCTTTCTTTTCCTCACTAGAGTCATGAGTTTAATTATTCAGAGTTAAACTATTGGTTGGAAGAGATACCAATACTTCTATTAAAGATGTTAAATCAACATTTAACTTAGCTAATTGCTTAGTGAGCTTGTTGTTACATCCCTCATGATACTCAGCTTTTTCTTAAAGAAAGTAGATATAAAGAGATAAGGAAGTAATCGTGTCTTCTAAATCTTCACATCTTCTCACTAACTCTTTAATGTTCTTCACTGATTTATTGGTCCATTTCATTACATCATAAGATCACCTGAGCGAATTCATCCATAGATAAATGAATTTCAGAATATACCTCAAATTGAGTGTTATTTCCTTTATTCTTCTCAACACCTTGATCAACAGCAGAATTGCTAGCATTAGCACTCGATGTTGAGCTTTCACCCTCTCCATCTCTAATCATAATCAAATAGAGGTTGGTAGATCTTGTGCTTCATCATCTAAAGATGATGATTCTTTGGAATCAGATTCGCACCATGTTGTAATGAGAGCTTCATCTTTGTTTCCATACTTCATTGTGAACTTATCCTTTTTGTTCTTAAAAAAACTAAATTGGATATGGACATTTTCACCAAAGCACTTGATGTCTTTACTGAACTCTTTCTTTGTTCTATCATTGATATTCTTCTAATACTGAGAGAATTTCTTCTTGGGAAACTTCTTCTTGTACTTACCATTCTTCTTCATTAAGCGCTTGTATTTTTTGGTCAATGGCACCATTTGTTCATTAAAATCTTTTTCAGACTCTTCTTCTAATTATTCAACTTTAAAAATAATAGCTTTTTCTCTTTACTTTTTCTTTTCTTGGAGTCCTCCTCATACTATTAGACATGATGTATTCCCTAGAGATAATTAGGGCGATATGTCTTTATTAGTCACTAATGTACAAATAGTTTCAAGATTTATGTTTATCAATAATAAGGCATCTTTTGTTATATATTGATGATTAATTTGAAATTGTGTATCTCGCTGGTATTTTATACATACTATTATGTATATGTAAATGTTCATTGATATAATAAGACAAAGTCCATGACTAATTCATAGTTTGAAAGAGTGAGGACATAGTGGGAGCTATGTGGTGTGAAAATTACACACACGTGTTACTATGAAAATTCTAAATATCCCTAATCATAATTTCATTGAGACTGGACATCAATGAAGCGGACAAACTAGCATGAGTAGGCTTACTCCTTGGGTTTGATCCAAGTAACCAATCTCACGAGCTGAAGGTGGTACCTTGAGTTAACACATGAATGAATTCGGGTAATGCATTGGCGACTGCTATAAGATAGACACTCGAAAATAACTATATCCATGTGTTGTTATGATGTATTATTGCAGTAGGAGTATAAGTATCCTTGGACCTGAGATACTGGTTACCTTGCATGGGATTTGCTTTACTTTGGGTCATACTTATTCATACCCTGGTGATCAGGATGATATGGATGATTATGAATGGAGTGATAATGTTTATTGGTAAGCCAAGTAATCAAGATGGGATCCATCGCTCCTGACATATTTATATAATGGGAGTTGTACCTTAAGGCCTCATTTTGAAGTGACACAATCATAAACCTCTGATCAGAGTATGAGATTCATAGAATGGGTTTTTAGACAATCTCGATACATAAAGGTGAGTGGTGTTATTCGTGAACAAGTTTAATTCCAAATAGCTATGGCTATTATGTGAGCTAACACTTAATCCGAGCTCAATAAACTTGATAGTACTTAACCAGATGGAAGGAGTGTATTGTACTGGTTACTATTGCAAAATTGGATCAAGTCACAAGCATGTGACTTTTTGAGTATTTCGGGGATCATACTCCTTTGCTAGAAAGCCCATTTGATCTTCTAGAGTTATCAGGTTCCATATAATTCAAGAAAATTGAGCCTAAAGGTTCCCGGATGGGAAGCTAAGTTAAGGTTAACCTCTAGCGACTCTACACTTCACGATTCTATGAGATCACACACATTGGGCCTTTACCAGACCAAGTAAAGAACTTATAGAATGGGTCAATACCGAGAATATAAGGGAAAGTCAAATTAGTTGGATGAATTATTAATTGGTTGGACCAAATAATAATTAAAGTATTTTTCAAGGAGGAATAAAATTGTGCTGAGCAAAAGGGGAATATTTCCCATTACGAGCGAGCCCCGTGAACACGGGTTGTTCATGGGTGGGGCCTATGTGGCATCCTTACGAGCATTGGAGGTGTGCTCCTAGGCTATCGACATGGGTTAGCATATGTCGGTGGGCTACAGGGCTACAAGAACTAAACAATGCTTGCATGGGCCTACAGTACAGGCCCACTAGCACAGCCTGCAAGCCCAACTTACGGGATAAGACAAGCCCTTGTGTGATAGTGCACTGCCCGCGCAAGCAAGCTATGCGAGCGGATTTGACCCACAGAGTATAGAGCTCTGTGGTGTCAACAAGCATGTAGGATGGGAAATCCCTTCTCCCTATAAAAGGAGACCTCCTCCTTTATTCCATACTTCAGCTCATCCTTTCTTTCTGAGTTTTAACTTCTTTTGTTTGTGAGTTTTTGAGACATCCTCCATGACTTTCTACTCTTTCGCAAGAATTCTTTTAAAGGCTTATTCCTATTTTTGATAGAGCTTTCTTAGTTATATTTTCAGGTTGGTCTACAAGTTGTCTAGCAGCTACTTGTTAACTAATAAGTTCTTCCTCTACGTAAGGTTTTAGACAGTTGGGGTTAGTGTGGACTGTTCATAGAAGATGTTCTAGTGGAGGCTTGTGCTAACAAAGTGTTGTCCAGCTGTTCTAAGGGAGCGCCACATCAAAGGAAAGGCATGCATCAACTGGAAATTCTATAAAATTATATGCTCGGTTTCTTTTAATAAGTTTTATAAACCTATAAGCATCTATGGAATGTTTTATAATTAAGATGGGATCCATTGCTTTTGATATAGTGATATAATGGCAGTTGTACCTTAAGGCCTCTTATAGAAGTGACACACTCATAAACCTCTTATTGGAGTATGAGATTGATAGAACAAGTTTCTAGCCAATCTTGATACATAAAGGCGAGTGGTGTTCTTCGTGAAAAAGTTTAATTCCAACATAGCTATGACTATTATATGAGCTAACACTTAATCCGAGCTCAACAAACTAGATGGTACTTAACATGATGGAAGGAGTGTATTGTACTAGTTACTATCGTAGAAATAGATTAATTCTTAGGCACATGATGTTACGAGTATCAGGGATCATACGCCTTTATTAGAAAGCCCATTTGATCATCTAGAGTTATCAGGTTCCATATCGATCTGGAACACTGAGCCTAAAGGTTCTCGGATGGGAAGCCAAGTTTAAGTTAACCTCTAGCAACTCTATACTTCGGGATCCCATGAGGTCACACACATTAGGGCTTTACCAGACTAAGTAAAAAACTTATAAACTAGGTCTATGCCGAGAATATATGGGAAAGTCAAACTCTTTGGATGAATTATTAATTGGTTGGACCAAATAATAATTAAAGGATTATTTAAGGAGGAATAAAATTGTGCGGATCAATAGGGGAATTTTTTCCAATACAAATGGGCCCCTCATGCATGTTTGGGCTTGCATTGTGCAGCAACGCACAGCCCACGCAAGCGGGCTATGCGAGCGAGTTTGACTTGTGGAGTATGGAGCTCCGCGCGGTCAACCCACATGTGGGATGGGAATTCCCCTCCCACATTGCTAAAAAGGGGAGCATGTTGCTCCCCTTCTCCCTATAAAAGGAGACCTCCTCCTCATTTAGTACATACTTCATCTCAGCCTTCCCTTTTGAGTTTTGACTTATTTTCTTCGCGAATTTTTGTGAGATTCCCCACGAGTTTCTTCGCATTTGCAAGAATTCTTTTGAAGGCTTATTCCTATCTTGGAAAGAGCCTTGTTAGTTATATTTTTGGGTTGCTCTACGAGTGGAGTGAGCAAATGACGTTTTTGGAGCCGCGTGGTTGCCTTGAGGTGTCAGCCTTGTGAGATGGTGCGTGGGGGTCTTATGAAAACATGAAACAAGAAAAGAAAAGCTTTGAAAGACTCAAGGCTTAAATCTCTCACCTATGTTGTTATGGAGTCGCCACCCGAATCGGCTCTTTTGGGAAATTCGATACAACCTAGATCAGTTAAGCCTAAACCTCACCGTAGTAAAGAGATTTGGGTCCGGATGATTTACCTACTTTATCGTTATTTGAGTTTTTTATTACAATCAAACAACCACCTTTAAGACATTTCGATATATTTCTAGTCATTTGGGTTTATATTGGAGCTAAATAAACACATGCGGAAAGTGATAAATAAATAATAGGAAGGGATAAACAAAGTAAATACGAGGATTGTAACCTAAAGTGGGGTAGGGTAAATAATAATACAAATGAGGGGGTAATATACAAATGGCCCTAAATACAAATGATCTACAAATATATTTTATTTACAATTGCGATACCCGACGAAGGAAAATAAAACCCTAACATACATCTAACCTAGACTACTTACATCAACAAAGGTTAGCACTAGATATATCACAACATATTGGCATAGTTAGTTAACCAAACAAGACTCGATTAATCATGCAAATAGGTTAGAATAGGGTGAATCGAGTGCTGATGGATTTAAATATGGGGAATTCAGGTTCCCCACGCGCTTTTATCGGAAAATAATTGATTTTAGACTAGATTTACCAAATTTTATTATATAAGATTTAATCATGGCATAAATGTGGTCGGTTATCGGGGAAAATTGATTTCCCGCCGTGTGGGGCCTAAACTAGTAATAAAAAGCAGGAAAATTAATAAACTAGGTTGAAATACAAAAGTGATAGAAAATAAAACACAAAATCATGCCAAAGAGTCTCCAAAAGCTTAGAATCTTACCCCTCCAATGTGAACCCGCAAGTTTTGGAGCTAGAAACGCCGAAGAATGAGATCCTGAAGCCTTTTTGTAGTCGATTTGGTAAAAAAAGGTAGAAAAGAAGGTATTTTAGTGAAAGGAATAGGAAACACGGGAGTTAGATTTTCAATTTCTAACTCAAACCCGAAAGGAGGAGGGAGTTTCGGAGAAATAGTGTCGGAAAACAAAAGTTTGAGAGTTTCCTAACTTTTTCCCCAAAAAATCCCTAATTTCTCTCTCTAGAATTTTCTCACTCAAAGAATTTTTCTCAAAGAGGTAAGCTTTTTTCTCAAAATTCTAATTTTTTGGTTTTTATAGCGGTAGGTAAAAGTTGTAAATATTTGAGGAAGGAGGGGTATTTTTGAGACAAATAAAATAAAAGAAAGGGCAAAAAAGGCTAAATATTATGGAGTAGGTAGCAGCTAGTCAGGAATGGTCCCGACCGTCAGGGACCAGCCCAATTGGGAAGGCCGGTACCGGTCCAAAATTGAACAGTCCCAGTCACCAAAAGGGGCCTGTTCAGGCTGGTCTCGGCTTGCCCAAGCAGGCCAAGACAGGCTTGCTAAGGCAGGCCGGTACTGGTCTGGTCCGAAATTTTGAACCGGTTCGACCGGGATAGTGGGAAAAAATATATATTATTTTTATTTATTTATTATTATTTTTTTAATTTTAAGTTTTGATTTTTGATTTATTATTTTTTTTGGACTTTTCAGTAGGATGTTTCAATTGATTTTAGATTAGTTTTGGCTTAGAAAAGATCTCAAAATCTTCTCTAAACGTCCCGTAACTTCAAAGTGAATCACTAAAACAAAAGAGGCAAGTGAAAATATTTCTCATCATTGCTTTGCGAGAGGGACCTAGAATCTCGTGCTCACAAGCAGTCTAGCAGCTGCTTGTTATCTAACAAGTTCTGCCTCTATAGGAGATTTTGGTCAGTTGGGGTCTGTGTGGACTAATCATAGAGGCCATCCTAGTTTGGAGGCTTGTGCTAATAGAATATTGTCTTACTGTTTTAAGGGAGCGTCGCACCAAAGGAAAGACATGCATCAAATGGTTATGCTATAATCTTAGATGCTCAGTTTCTTTTATTAAGTTTTATAAATCTGTAAGCATCTATGAAACGTTTCAATTTAGATTATGTTAATCATGTCATGCTTAGGAGATCCTTTAAGGCTAATATTAAGTTTTGAAATTCTACTATGCAAGTTCGCATATTCAATTACTTCCTTAATTAACTAATATATACTTCCTCAAGGACATCTCCTTGGTTAGCAAGGTTCCAATGAGCTCAGCATATTTTCAAGTCTTCAAGTCATTAGCTTACTTGATGGCACTCTTTTTATCATCCCACTCCTTGGTGAGACTTTTGAGAATCTTCTTGATCATCTCTTCTTTATGGAAGTTCTTTCCAAGTCTCTTCATTTCATTGATGATGTTTATGAATCGAGTATTCATCCTTTGTACTCCTTCACTGCAATCATTTGGAATAGTTTATATTCCATTATCATCACATTTATCTTGGTCTCCTTGACCAATTGATAGGTTGTAAATACAACATTTTATATGCATATTTACATATCTTTATGACCATGTTTTTAGTCACTTTGGGAGATATTACTTCCTTTTCTATTATTTCAAGTCCTGATGATGTTTTGGAGAAAAGATACTAATTTGGGCTAAAAACAAGAAATTGTTGACAGTCTTGATGGAGCTAGTGAGACCTAGTTCGATCTGAGTGACTGGAAGCCTTACGAAGCGCAAAGTAGAGATAAAAAGAGGAAGTTTGAAGCGAAGTTGGAAATCATCGAGATCATGGTGTGTTCACCATGATTGACCTGGTCCTAGTGTGTTCACCATAACTTACCTGGTCCGGGTTGTGAGCGGACGACATAGATGCGATGAGTTGAGAGCACGCTAGGTGATGGCATTAGAATGAAAAATGAGTAAATATAGGTATGAAAGATTAGAGAACTTAAATTTATAGATTTTCCCTACGAAATAAGGATAGCAGAGAAAGCATGCAAGTTCAACAAAGATGTTACGATTCAATAAACTAATCTAACAGACTCGGTTCTAAATACCTAGATGTTCAATTATTCACCGCAGAGAAACACATGAAATGACTTTTCTAAATCTAGTGTAAATGAATTAAGAAAATTATATAAACCTGGACAACGTCAATACTATGCTTAGTATGGGTCGCTCTCACATAGCCATATTTAGCAAGTTACCATTCCAAAAAAGTTGGCTCACTAAACAGCGTTATATCACAGATCCAGTGATTATACACGATATTGTTAACCCCGAAACTACTCTTAAAATTAACTCCAATGCATATAACTTGATTAATATAAAAGACTTAACAAGAAATACGCATTATGACACATAGACATATCATAAACTTCGAAATAGAAAGTATAAGCAGAAAGCAAAGCAAAGCTGTAAGGTATGCAAGTGAAAGCTAAAGTTGATCAAATCGAATCCATTCTTTAATGGGAGTCGTCAATTCCCGCAATTCCTACGTCTGCTTTGAATTCGGTCTCGGCCCGTACAGAACCTCCACTAGGATGCTATTCTTTG
>CATIWQ010847903.1:0-12754 GCA_949673415.1 Euphorbia schlechtendalii | reverse complement strand
GAATCCCTAACAAGACAAGTCATAGGGGCAACCATGCACCAACACAAGAGAAGGCTCCTCAATGGATGAAGCCCATGACGCCTACATACATCATATGATAAAAATTGTTCATGCATAAAATCATGCATACATTACATTCGCTTCATGTCATTTACAGGTAAAGATGATGCCGAACTGGGGTAACACTATCCCTATAAACAAGAAAACCACCTCAACATGAGGAACCTACAAACAAGACGATGGCCCACTCAAGTCTAAAGTCAACATTGCCACAAAAGCCTCCTAAACAACGGAGCGGTTTTCGGGGTACCCCCGAATTTCCATTAAACTTACTTATTTATCATGTTTTAATTTTTTATTGAAGGGGCAAAATTTTTTGCTTCGCATAAACTCAATCAAATAATTAAAACATTCACCATCAAATGTATTAACATTATCATTTCTCTGATTTGTTACAGGAAGCAAGTCAAAACATAACCAAAGAACGAAACGGTTATATCAATGGCTAAAGAATGAAACAGTCTCAACCAAAGAATGAAACGGTTGCCGACTACAACAGGGATGCCACAGAAAGAAACGGTCAACCCGCCCACAAGGGGCATCAAGTACCTAAGGGATTCTGAAGAAGGAGACGGATAACCCTATGAAGATACAGCGCCAGAAAGGAAGGCTTATGTCATCACCAATTGGGAATAAGAAGTCACCAGCCGCACCGGTCAAGTATATTCTCAATCCCTCCGCTCTTTTCGTGTGATAATAATAGTTATGCAACCAGCAATTATCAAATGAGGGGCAGTTGTGAGCACGGGATTTTGTACCAGCTCGCGCATTCAATGATGACGGCTTTTCGGGATATTTATCCTTGAATTACACAATTTTCGACCATCCAACGATCTTCAAATGGGAGTTCTCCTCGTTAAAAATAATGTTTGGGACCTTAAATAAATATTTAGAACCGTAGAAAATATTTTCAAAGCCTCAAAGTGAAAATTTAAGGACTTAAAATAGTTTTAAGGGACATAAATAATTTTTTTAAGGGTCCAAAATAATTTAATTGGGTTATTTGGAAATTTGGATATATGTAAACTTGTATATATATAAATAAATATATATAAAAAATAATAATAATAAAAATAAAAATAATAAAATAAAAAAAATATATTAATTAAAAAAAATACGAAAATACGAGAAAAGTTTGAAAACGGAAACCCGAGGAGACTTCATCCCAGGCTGGAGCCTTGCCAAGATTGGCGAGGCAGGCCTTGCCAAGGGTTGGCGAGGCTTCCCTCGCCAAGAGCTCAGCGAGGCCTCGTCGAGCTTTTCTCCGGCGAGACCCATCGCCGGAAAAACTTACATTTTTTTGTTTTTTCGGGATTTTTTTCTATAAATATTCGGGTCTTTTTCAGTACACGGGGGCTCGAAAATTCAGAGAAAAAAATTGTTCTCTTCAGATAAAAAAAATACAAAAAATATTTTCTTTTCTTCTAACTTCTTTTTTCTTGGATCCAAAACACTTTTGGATCCCAAATTTCTTCGTCTTAAAATCAAACTTCTCTTCATCTATTTCTTAAAATATCCTCAGATATTCTCGGACCTAAAATAAATTTAGAACCCGAGTCTGTTTATCTTTTTGGATAAATAAACACTTATTTTTCCACATTAAATCACAATAACTACAAAAACGAAGGAGGAACGCTCCCGGGGATCGAACGGACTACCCGAAGTGGATTCATACCGCAAGGGTAAGCCTCTGAGTTCCTAGAGTTGCGAATTTCGTGCTTTTTATCTGCTTTGAATCTTCTTCTTCTTCTCCTTCTGATCTTTATTTGTCAACCTAGGAATCATTTTTATTCCTTTTTATTGTAAATAATGTTGTAATTCTCTTCTTCTTCTTTTATTTCTCTTTTTTTTTTATTTTAGTATTACAATACCCCCACGAAGGAAATAAAATATATTCCCGGATAACAGACCTCACTTTTTACCATGGGAGCAATTTCATTAATTAAAATGAGCAACCAATGTGCTAATAAAACAAACGGTTTTATTTAAATAACAAACATTTTATCGCGATTGATTTTTTTTAGGCCACACGGGCCTCACTAAATTCAAAATCGAACATATGTGCCATATTTCGTGCTAACCTTTATGGATGCAGGTTAGATGTATGCTTAGGATTTATTTTCCTTCGGGTATTGCATATATTTTCACGGAAAATGTAATTAATAGGGTAGCAGGCGGTTGCATCCCCCGATTTTTGAAAGCCTTGTAATTTTTATTTTCCGCATTTACTTACTATTTTGTGGATGATTTATTTTTCCGCTTTGTATATGATTTATTGCTTTTTCTATACGTGAAACATGCATTTAAAATCAAAAATGACCTAAGTGCGAATATGCACAATTAAAAGAAAACAGTTTTCTGTAGATGTAATATGATGTGATCACATAAGAAATAAGTAACTTATCCAGGACCCGAATCTCTGTGTCTTAGTGGGCCGTCCCTCAGACGTTAAGCCTCACAGGACTCTAATTCCTAGAAAGAGCTAATCCAGGTGGCGACTCCACACTAAGAGACGGCGGATTCGGGTTCGAACCGATCTTAAACGTTTTTCACCTTTTTTCTCCTTCAACCTTTTTCCCGGGTCCCCGACCCGATGCTTTTCTCTTTTTCAAACACCCTGATGGACCGCGCCTCTCATCCCGCACGCTCTCGGCCCATCGCTCCGTGTCGTCCGCTCACATCTACCTAGAGAAATTAGAGCTCATCGCAACCATCAGATTAACAGCATAGTCGATAATGTTCACAATCCAGTAATGACAAGAGAACAGCTCAGCATAATGATGAGTCATCCAGCCTTCATATCATTGATCGAACCCAAGAAGTTTGAAGATGCAGAAGGAGACGACTACTGGATAATCGCAATGCAAGAAGAGCTAGATCAGTTCAAACGTAATGATGTTTGGGATCTAGTTCCTAAGCCTAAAGGAAGATAAATAATTGGCACCAAATGGGTCTTCAAGAACAAGCTTGATGAAGATGGCAATGTTATCAGAAACAAAGCCAGGCTTGTCGCTCAAGGCTATAACCAGCAAGAAGGCATTGATTTTGATGAAACCTATGCTCCAGTTTCCAGACTTGAAACCATTCGAATCCTTTATGTTTTCGCATCCCATATGAACTTCAAACTATTTCAAATGGATGTTAAGAGCGCTTTCTTAAATGGATTCATCCAAGAAGAAGTATATGTTCGCCAACCTCCAGGATTTGAAGATGCCAAAAATCCTGAGCATGTCTTCAAATTGAAGAAAGCTCTCTACGGATTGAAGCAGGCACCAAGAGCATGGTATGAGAGGTTGACTAATTTCTTAATCAGCAAAGGCTATCAAAGAGGAAAAGTAGATACGACTCTGTTTATCAGGCGAAGAAAAGAAGATGTGTTGCTAGTCCAAATATATGTCGATGATATCATATTTGGAGCAACTGATGAAAAACTGTGCAAGGAATTCAGCAATCAAATGAAGAGCGAGTTCGAAATGTCTATGATGGGAGAGCTCAATTTCTTTCTTGGTCTTCAAATCAAGCAGACTGAAGATGGAATTTTCATCAGTCAAGCTAAGTATGCAAGAGAAGTCTTCAAGAAATTTGACATGGTCCATTCAAAACCAATGTCAACTCCCATGGCCACTGATACTATACTGAGTAAAGACGAAGCAGGAAAACCTGTAGATAGCAAGTTCTACAGACGAATCATTGGCTCTCTTCTCTATCTCACTACCAGCAGGCCAGACATTCAGTATGCTGTGTGCTACTATGCTCTCTACCAAGCTGATCCTAGAGAATCACATCTAGAAGCTATGAAGAGAATTCTCAGATACTTGCAAGAGTCAACTGAAGCAGGTCTATGGTATCCCAACAATTCAGATTTCACTCCTAAGGGATTCACAAATGCAGACTATGGAAGGGATAAGCTGGATAGAAAAAGCACAATAGGAGGATGCCACTTCCTTGGAGAATGCCTTGTTTCTTGGTACAGCAAGAAGCAAACCTTAGTTGTGCTAAGTACAGCTGAAGCTGAGTACATGGTAAGAGGAAGTTGCGTAGCCCAACTTCTTTGGATAAAGCAGCAATCGGAAGACTATAGAATCAAGTCCAATTGTTTCAAAGTCATGTGCGACAATAAGAGTGCAATTGATTTATCCAAAAATCTAGTCCAGCATGGAAGAATGAAGCATGTCAATATCAGACATCACTTCATTAGAGATCATGTACTGAAAGGAGATGTTAAGCTGGAGTATGTTCCTTCTGAAGAACAGCGTGCTGACATTTTCACCAAGCCATTACCAAAGGAGCAATTCATTGTACTAAGGTAGTTAATTGGTATGGAAAATCCACATTGAAGAAGAATCAGGAAGTAAATGAAATTCTCAAAATTTTAGCTAAGTGTTGAAGACCAAACTCTGACAAGACACGTGGATAAACGCCATCAGTTTTCCTAAAGTAACAGTGTGAGATTCAGTTTCGCAGTTTTATTTCAATCTCCAAGTTTCAAAATGACGTGTTTTTGAAGTGGAACCGTCATTTACTAAACTCACCGTTTTGCTGAGGCGGTTCATTAGTTGTTAATCTCAGCGTTAATTATTCATCTTAGGCTGAGATTATGACACGTACCCTCTGAAATGGGTCTCTGTCTATAAAAGTTAAACTGATGAAGAGAGAAGGTTTACTTACTTTCTGAATCTGAAACCTAAAGCATTCAAACCCTAGAAATTCCTCTTCTCTTTCAAAACCTTCCCAAAATTCCTCAATGGCGAAAATCGAAAGCACCTATAGACTCAAAGAAGACACTAAGCTGAAGATTGTGGTGGATAATCAAGGAAAGATGGAGAAGATTACTTTGAAGGCAGGAACTAAAATAGCCAAAATTGTCTGGGAAGATGACCTAGACTTTGGCCCAGTCTATACGGTTGATTACGAATGACTTCTGCTAAACAAGACGATGCACAGAGTTATCAAGCAACATCGACTTAGTGCGTTTCTAAAGATGGAGGGTCCAGCAGTAACAGGACTCATGAGAGCCTTCTACACTCATTTATACACTATTGAGGGCCTCAATGATGTCTTGATGATAGAGTGCGCAGGCAAGACCACACTAATCTGTAGCAGACTCATTTCGAGCATTCTCAACGTGCCTAATTCAGGCACTCAACTCAGAAGGTCTGGAGACGAAGATACAGTGGTTATGCCTGAAGATTGGGAACTCCCCGCTAACTATGTATCTGGGGAAATTGCAACCAGCGGGATATCTTGGGAAGCACAGGATGTGCCATGAGTTGGTTGTGAAGTTGTTACTACCAAAGACTGGCTCGTTGACTATAGTTGCACCTATTTCAAAAGGTGTGTGGTCTACCATATGGTAGAGGGTAAGAAACTTAACTGGCCAGTGTTGATACTTCATCACCTGACCAAAGTGACTACCGTCTATCACTGTGGCTACCTCATATATGAGATAATGAGGGCAGTGAAAGTCGATTTAGGTGAGTTTTTGGGGAGTCTGGTAGATCAATTCTACCAGTAAAGAAGACGTTGGAGATGTCTCACCTCAGCAAGCTGACCCACCAAAAGGTGCATGCTAGTTACAACAAAGCCAAACAGCAGCGCAAGTTGAAGTCAGTACCAATAGTAGTACCTGTGGATATCAGTAAGGAGGAAGAAGACCCCTTTGTGGCTGATTTTAGGGATGATTCAAGCTCTGAAAATGCCCCTATTTCAAGCATCTTTGAGAAGATTGCAGCCACCTCCTCCTCAGCACAGCAAGCTGCTTCCTCCAAGGCCAAGGGGAAGAGTCCTACCAAGTCTAGTGAAGCTCCTGCTCAGCACCAACGAAGGAGAATGGTTGCCAAAACCGCACCCAAAGAGAAGTTGAGGCTAAGTTTCTAGCTGAGCAAATGGCAGATGACAAAGAAGAAGAGACTGAGGTTGATGAAACCCTGCGCCAAAGAAAGCGCAAATTGGATACCTCAGAAGAAATTGAGGAGCAGGGTGAGGCCAAGAAGTCTAAGGAAGAAGCTGTTGCTAAGCTTGATGAGGTCATTGCCAAAGCTAAAGGCACTCAGCGCAAGTGCTCTGCCACCCACAGACCTCTGAAGAGCAATGTTCAGGTGGTGAGTAGCGAGGAAGATATTGGAGCAACCCAATCCAATATTCTTGAGGAGTCTGATCCTTACAATCCCAACATCTTCTTACCCCCTCTCACTCAAACTGAGGAACCTTCTACTCAGTTTGAAGAACCTCAAACTGACCCATCCTTGGGTCAAACAGCTATCCCAGAGGTTCTTCTAAATCCTACCCCTATTTCTTCTGTAAAGCCTCAATGTCCTCCTCCTGTACATTCTTCAAACCCCTCAGTTTCTACTCCTGTAGATACTGAATTACCAACTGTAGACTCATCTCCTCCTACTAATAATGTAAATTCTCCAGTTAACGTTCCTTCTTCTCCTGAACATGACCATTCCTCTCCACCTCCTTCACCGGTACCTAACCCCTCTCCAGTATAACATCAAACTCAAACCACCGTTCCTTCTATTCCTCCATAGCCAACTCCTTATTCTGACCAAACACCACCTTCTTCTTCAAACCCATCTTCTACCCCCTTAACCCATCAGGTTAAGGAAGTTCCCAATGCTGAGAACTCCGCTTAGCAGGGAAAAGTAAGTGATCAGTCTGCTGAGGTAAATTTTATAGTTAAGGAATCACCTGAATCCAGTAGATAGCCATAAATGGTTGATACATCCTTCCTTGCACAGATCCATGAATTAGCTAGAAAGCAATTTCCAGTGCTTAGGACTGATGCTGAGTTAGATGGAGCAGTAAGCCAAGCGCTACTAACTCAAGAATTGACAAACTTATCCGCCAGACCTAAGGTAAAATTGCCTGAGTTCGAACAGCACACAAGTGTACCCAATGAATCTCTCTACTTTGAGGAGTTTGAGAGAATCCAGGCTAGCTTGTTGGCTATTCAGAATCACTTGGCAAAAGAGAGTTCCAAGAGTTTGGTTGATAAGATGGCATTGATCCTGAACGGATTAACTAAGTCTGCAGCCCAGCTTGGAGTGGCTACTGCATCTATCCCCATGTCTACTGTGTTGGAAAATGCTGTCACAGGAAAGATAAAGGGTAGTGTAGCTGAACAGCTGAGTCTACTGAGTGCCAACATGGCTACTCAAATGACACAGATTCATGAATTCGGTAAGGAGCAAGCCAAAATAAAGAGGCTCACTGATCTCAAGAATGCGAAGCTAAACACAGAGGTGACAACTACTATGAGTGAGCGACACGGAGCGATGGGCCGAGAGTGCGCGATTTCATAGGCGCGGTCCACCGGGGTGTTTGGAAAAAGAAAAGCACTGGGTCGGGGACCCGGTAAAAAGGTTGAAAGAGAAAAGGGAAAATGTTTTAGATCGGTTCGAACCTAAATCTACCATCTCTTAGTGTGGAGTCACCATCTGGATTAGCTCTTTCCAGGAATTAGAGTCCTATGAGGCTTAACGTCCTGGGACGGCCCACCAAGACACAGAGATTCGGGTCTGGGATAAGTTGCTTATTTCTTAAGTGATCACATTATATTACATCTACAGAAAACTGTATTCTCTTAGTTGTGCATATTCGCACTTAGGTCGTTTTTTATTTTAAATGCATGATTTACGTATTGTAAGATAAACCATCCACAAAGCGGAAAAATAAACCATCCACAAAGCATTAAGTAAATGCGAAAAATAAAATTACAAGGCTTTCAAAAATCGGGGGATGCAACCACCCGCTAACCTATTAATTACATTTCCCAAAAAATTAAAATTGCGATACCCGAAGGAAAATTAAAATCTTAAATATACATCTAATCCTAATCTACCTGCATCCACAAAGGTTAGCACAGGGGATAACATGTATGTTCGATTTTGAATTTAGTGAGGCCCGTGTGGCCTAAAAAAAATCAATCGCGATATTGTGTTTGTTATTTAAATAAAACAATTCATTTTATTAGCACGTTGGTTGCTCATTTTAATTAATGAAATTGCTCGCATGGTAAATTGGTGAGGGCATTATCCGGGAATTTGTTTTATTCCCTTCGTGGGGGTATTCTAACATACATCTCCTTTTAATAAAGAAAAAGATGAAGAATTACAACAGTTGAAATAAAATAAAATTATAAAAATCCTAAGTTCACAGATAAAGTCAGAAGAAGAAGAAGAAGAAGAAGATTGAAAGCACGAGAATTGCAGTTCTAGGAACTCAGAGGCTTAACCTTACGGAATGAATCCACTTCGAAGATATCCGATCGGCCGTTGAAAATCCTCCTCATCCTTTAAGTTTCGGTAAAAAAAATTGTGTAGGATGTCTAAAAAAAGTTCGTCTTATTCTTGGAAATTATAGTCGTTGTAAAGCTATATTTTATCTGATAATTTTCGGGATCTTGATAATCGAAAAAGATTCGACTATTTATAGGAAAATCCCAAAAAATCCAAAAAAGGTAAGTTTTTTCGGTGAGGGGCCTCGTCAAAGAAAATCTTGGCGAGGTTAGCCTCAACAATTTTGGCAAGGCGGCCCGGGATTCAGACCCCCGAGTTATCGTTTTTGAATTTTTCTTGTATTTTTTTATTTTTTTGTATTTTCGTATTTTTTTTATTTAATTAATTAATTTTTGAATAAAATTAAATAATTTTATTGAAAACGTTTTTCTGAATTAGAGATGAGGAGGATTCCAATTCAGATATGTCAGGATACTCGAAAGTTGTGTGATTCAAGGATAAAATCCGAAAAAGCCATCATCATCGAACGCGCGAGCTGGTACAAAATCTCATGCTCACAACTACAAAGGACATCGGCCTCAGCATAGCTAGGGTTGTGGAGCAAGAGGCCAAGTTCATGCTCCTTCATGACCAAAAACAAGACCAAGTCTTGAAGCTGTTGGAGATTATCTCTGCAAAGCTAGATAAGGCACCTGGTGGCAATTTAGATTCTCTAAGCACTAAAATGAAGTCAGTTCAAAGAGAGATTAGTGAACACATCATGGATAAGGTTGCTTCTTCACAGAAGTTCCTTGTGTCCGTCATGGGATAACTGTTCCCTGCCATGCCAATGCCCAGTATGCCTTCAAGCGAGGCTCTATGCCCAAAGACTGGATTGTCAGTTCACGCCAAGCTTGATGAGTTAAAGTCCAACATCTATGCCACAACACAAATGATTGATGCCCTGAAGAAACGGGAAGAGATGGATAGCAAGGATATTGAATTCATTTCCAAAAATGTAGTTGCCATCTGCCATCAGATCTGCGACATTGACTCAAGGCTGAAGATCGCACTGACAGCAACGAACTTCCGCGGCTTACTCCAGTGTTTTCAACAGTTCGCGAGCCAAGGTTTTGATCAAATCGCTCATCTCTCAAGATGCCATTATCTGCTGTTGAGTGAATTGAATGACCAAGACTTCCTCTCAACTAAGGGCAAGGAGCAACTAGAGTAAGAGATTTCCCCTACAATCTTTGGCCAGCAGGAAAGCTTCCAAGCTACTCTCGAAGCCTTCAATCTGTGCCTGGATCAAATTGTTCAAGGTTAGATAGCAATGGGGGAGAAAGTAGCTGAAGATGCTGCCCGGACGGCAAGTTAACTCTAGGGATCTCTTCCAAGGCACAGGGATCCACAACAAAGGTCAAGAGCTCAGGAAAAGGACAAGCAGAAATAGCATGGATCCTCTTCCTCAGCTCATAGGCTTTAGGCTAGTTCCAAGTAGTTGAATAAAAACTTGTAATAGGATTTAATGTAATCTTAGCTCAGAACATATGTTATGTACATACTAAGTTTCTTATTAATAAAATACAAGTTTTTCACCTCAAAGTTAAGTTCTTCTTAACTTATAATTTGTTGTATGAATGCCTCTACTGTAATGATATATGTGATGCAGGAATTCATACAAGAGACCAAACCTTGAAGAAAAGCTGAAGTAAGATAGAAGTCCCAAAAGGAAAATCCTCTAAGTGTGGGGGAGCTGAGCTGCTTATGGAAGACTCACTCAGTATGGGGGAGTTTAAGCTGACTAAAGAAAGTCACTCAGCAAAGGGAATCTTATGTCACCTTCCACGTATTTTCTGCTATTCTTAAACTGTCTTAATTAATTAAATTCATCATCTACCTAGTTTGCTATCTGTCCAAAATGGGGAAGATTGTAGAACCTAAGTTAAATAGTACTTAACAGTACTTACGAAGTTTTGGAAATAGCAAACCGAATAGGTAAGCGAATTTAATTAAGTACTAAGTATACTCTTAATTAATGAAGTAGAATTAAGTATTGTGGAAAAATCAACTCAGTTTACTGTAAGTAATTAATTAAGTTACGGCTTAGATAGGAAAAGTTGAGTTCTGCATTACTAAGTAGAATCCATGCAGAGTACTATGCAGTTTAGGCAATAGTCACTCAGCACAAACTGAGTGCTGCTTTTATCAATTAAAAGCATTACTTTATTATGACACTTTGAGAATTATTTGACAGTTGTGCTACTAACGGTTTCTGTTAAGAAACAGAATAAACTTTTGTTACTTTTAAGGTCAAATTATGCAACAAACAATAGAATATTCATAGTAGCTTACACAAGACAAAAGTAGTTCCACTCCACAAAGACTTATCAGAATCTTTCCACAAAAGTCCAAGACGAGTGCGCCTCTGTCAACCCCATTCCTTGGTATCTCTGCGCGTGTCAGTCAATGTCAACAACATTCAACCAATCAAATAACACGTTGCTCTGCACGCGTCTCTCTCTCTGAATCTAGATTACTTGAAGACAAAATAGCTTTCGTCTATGGAAGCTTATCTCGCCTCAACATTCATTTTTCTATCTCTGAATGTCCCAGAAGCTATCTCTAACGGGAAGATTTGAAAGACGTGAAGAGAAGAAATATTAAAGAACTACAGAGGTGAGATGTCTACAACGGCTACTTCGCAAATCTTCAAAGTATAAATAGAAGACTGAAGCAGACGTTGCAAAAAAAAAACAAGTGAATCACCTTGAATTTCATAAGAGCAAAAGTCACTGCAAAACATTCTAGCTTCCCAGAAATTCAAAATCAAGCAATCTACAAACAATCATTTCTATATCTGTTTGTAATAGAGAGAATCCATTGTGAGATATAACATTGTAAGGATTCAACATTTTATAAGTTGAATTCAGTTCACAACTCTCTTTTGAGATTTGAGTGTCAGTTTGGGAAGGTTACCCATACTGAGGAAGTGGCAGTTTGAAATGAGGGACTTTCTATAATTGTTTCTATCCAAGTGTCAGTTTGGGAAGGATACCCAAACTGAGGAAGTGGTAGTTAGAAAGGAGGGACTTTCTGTAATTGTGTCTACCCGTTGTAAAGGCTTCTCCGCCTATTGAAGGAACGAACCGCTAGTGGATTAAAGCTCGGAGAGGGATCCGGGGACTGGATTAGGCAGAGGCTGAACTAGGATAAATCTCAGGTGTAGTCGTTCTAACTTTAAGGGTTTAGCTTCATCAGCATATTACTCATTCATCTCTCTTATATTTGCTTGTTATCCATCTCGCACCGAGTAATCTTCACTCAGTGAGAGGTTGAAGATAAACTGTGCATGCTTTGCTGAGCAGTTTATAAGTTTTTATATCGCACTCAGCACGCATATAAAAACCATACTGAGTCAACTTTAAAACGAAAAGAATCTAAAAGTTACCCAGTATTCGCATTCACCCCCCTCTGCTGTTGTTATTAGCCGATTTACGGACCAACACATACTGATTGAGGTCTTAGCCTAGTGGTTAAGATGTAAGCCGTGGATTCTAGAGGTTCCAGGTTCGAATCACATCCGGGATGTGTTGAGATTTTTTTTGTCCATTTAATGTAAGCTAAAACGAGGTAAATTTTTTTAAAAAAATTAGAAAATGTGATTGAGAATATTTATTTGTTAAAAAAACTATTACGTTTTTGTAATCCAATAATAAGTGATAGTTTGAACAATAATTATTATATGAAGAACATAATTTTAACTAAATGATTTTAAGTATTATTACAATTTTTTATTATCAATGTTATTAAAATTGTTTTATTAATTATTTTATATATGTAGTTATTAATATTATCATTTCTATTTATTAGTATTAATAATTTTTTAATAATTATTGATTTTTACTTTTATTTTAATAATTAGTGTATTATTATTATTATTATTAAGTTTAATTAAATTCGGTTCAATTAATTTCAATTCAATTAAATACAATTCAGTTCATATATATTAAGTTTAATTCATTTAAATTAATAACATCAATGATTCAAACTTAGTTTTTAATTATAACAACCACAAATACATCTACTTAAACTTATATGTTAAACTGAATAACTGAATAGAATGGTAATATAAGCTTCAAAATAATTGTTGTAAGTTGGATGAATTGGTGTCGTTAAGGCTCACTCGAAATTAGGGGTGAGCATTGGTCGGTTCGGTCCAAGAATCGAACCGAACCAAATAAACCAAGAATCAAATAATTAAAATTTTGGGAACCAAATACCGAACCGAATAGAATTCGGTTCGGTCCGGACCGAATCTAAATATTTCAGTTCGGTCCGGTTCGGTTTAGTAAAAAACCAAATTATTAGATAAAATAATCCATTCAAAAAAAAAATTCTAAAACATGAACTAATTAAACTAGTAATATAAATTCAATCAATAAACAATCTATATTTCTATAGACCGAAAC
>CATIWQ010847893.1:0-16303 GCA_949673415.1 Euphorbia schlechtendalii | reverse complement strand
AGAGACAAGAGTAGTAGTTTGTGAATGTGAATGTTATGATAATACTTTTTGGATATCACTAGTACTTTATGCATGTTATAATTAGTACTTTTTGGATGTTACTAGTCTTTGTTATTGAATTGTGAAACATGAATGTTATTTCATGAATTATATTTTTATTTAATATGATTGCAATAGTATGATATATACAAATGTATACACATGTAGAATAAAATGTAGCATGTTGGCTAAAAGAAAAAATGTTTTAATGAAAAGTGTTGGCATTTATAGCAAACGTGTCACCATATCAAGTGAAAGTGTTATTTCCATATACATTTACCAACACCTAAAAAATGTCGTTAAAAGACAATCAAATGTTACTATAGAGTTATATGCCAACACATTTTACCATGTAGCAAAAAATGACCAAAAGTGTCGGTATAGGGAGCTATAGCCACATTGCATTTCCCGACTCTTTTTTTTTTTGGCAAAAGTGTAGGCATTGCTCCTAAGCCAACACATTTTTGCTTTTACACGACACTTTTTCGGTGTTGGCATATCCAATATATGGTGTAGTGTTACTAAATAAATGGGAACAATACTTTTTGTGGAAAATCATAAATGTAAATGTTTTCTAGAATCAAACCGAGGCAAAGGGTATCTTCGTGCCCCGCATGCCATGACCCCGGACCGTCTAGGAAAACGCATCCACTCACAGTGGCGACTCTACTAGGGACTAGTTTTATTTTTTTTAAAAAATCATGTTTTAGTAAAGATAAAATTTTTGACATGATAAATAACTTTTATTCCAAAGTTTGAGAATTATGACATAAGCGATAAAATTGCTATCACGCAAATTTTAGGATTGCATTTACATGTGCATTAGCTCACCAAACAACAAAGTTAGGTGTCTTTTGGTGAAGTATCTCTCAAGTTCGTTATAGGGCTCAGGGATACGAAACTGATCACACCCCTTGAGTAACGTACAAAAGACTCTGGTTCGCGTAAGTACCCCGAATATATTATATGTGGAAAGAGTCACTTTGGTTCATTTTAGGACCATTGGATTCCAGTACTCAAAGGCGCATGTTACACTTTATACCAGATCTTGAGACTGAACTCACATATAGATGAACTATAGTCACTTTCCTATAGGTTTTACCATAGGACCTTCTGAGAACACGAATAGACTTTGTTACTACTCGTTGACATAAAGCGAAGTAACCAAATGGAGATTACGGGTGGTAGGCACGATCTAATCATTTGCTCTATGTGTAGGTTATATTTGCTATAAAATGTATACGTGCCATGACATCATAGATATGTGAAAAAACTACATTTTTATCCAACCATAATATTTATTATGTGACATAACATTTTATTTCCTTAAAATGAGAACATAAACAAACCTGACTAATTAAGTCACATTGTATTAGTGAGTCAACTTAGACTGACTAGTGACTCGAATTAAATTAAAATTGACCAACGAGTCACCCCAACTATTAAAGTCATTTTCTTGACTTATAAAGTCACCTTGTACTAGTGAGTCAAATTAAATCAATATTTACCAACGAGTCATCCCGACTATTAAAGTAAATTTCGCGACTAATAAAGTCACCTTGGATCAGTGAGTTAACTCCGACTGATTAGTGATTTATATTAAATTAAAATTGACCAACGAGTCACCTCAACTATTAAAGTCAATTTTCTGACTATTAATGGACCGGTGAGTCAACGTAGACCGACTAGTGAATCGAATTAAATTAAAATTGATCAACGAGTCACCTTGACTATCAAAGTTATATTCTTAACTAATAAAGTCACCTTGGACCAGTGAGTCAACCTAGACCGAAAAGTGAGTTGAGCCAACTTAAAGTTGATTAACGAGTCATCCCTACTATTGAAGTCACATTCTTGACTAATAAAATCACCTTGGACTAGTGAGTCAACCTAGACCGACCATTGAGTAAAGTTAAATTAAATTGATGAATGAGTCAACCAAATTTAAATATAAATAAAAATGAACTAAAATGACTTTATTCCCGAAATACCTCTTCTCGAGAAAGGCATTCAATCTTGACCAATACTCCATTGATATTGGGACAACTGTTCCCGTCTAATATTTCCCAAATAATTTAAAGTTAATTTTACATTCATTCATTCATACATTCATACATTCATTCTTTCAATCATTTATCCTTTTAGGAGCCATAAAGTGAAAATAAGAAACTTTTACTAACACTTGATCGCCTACATTTAAGGTTGGAAATGCACTAATACTCGATTTAGATGAATTCCAAGTTCACCGAAGGTCAAGAATCCTCCAATATTAGAGTCACTTGTTGATTTCTTTTCTGAACATTAACTATAAAAGACTATGGCGCATGGGTGAAGAAGCTTTTATTCAGGGTATCCAAAACTACATGAACACACATGATTTTTGAAATGATGTGGAAAGCATGACTACATCTAGCTCAAGGAAAATAGAAGAACAAGAAGATGAGCTAGCATCTAAGAGCAAAGATAGATAATTTTGAGACCATTCTTCCCAAAGTGGAGAAAATGATTTATCTGTCCCTTGCACAATTCATTGACATTGACAAGTTCATACTCACAAATGCGAGGTGCTTCTTGCTAATTTTGTAATGCCCTATATAGCTCCCTACAACGGTGTTGGGTCCCCTCAGGCTCATATTGGGGGATATCTTCGGGTGATGACTAGCATGGCAGTCTCAAAGGCCTACATTATCAATCTTTTCTAGACTACCCTCTATGGTCTAACAACCTACTCGTATATGAGCATGTCCTTCGATATGAATTCTGATTGGTTGAAACTGAGTTCAACATTAACTGAGAATTATACCTTTAATCTCAAAGTCAAAATCACTCTATAAGATCTTGAAAGAGTGAGACACCAACCGAATGAAGCTTTTGAAGCTTATTACTTGAGATGGATGGCAATCCGAATCTTGGTGAGTGGAGCTCTAAAATAGGAAACTTTGATTGTGAAACTCGTGGAAGGGTGTAGCGAGAGGTATCCTAATGATAGAAAATGAAAAGATTTGACACCTTCAATGATGTTGTGGATTATGCCAAAAAGCTCAAAAAGTATAACGAGGAGGATAAGCTAAAGAAATAAAAGTATCAAGCCTATAACAAGTCAATACCTATAAAAGGGGAAATATTTCTAGGCAGAACAACTTGGGATACTCTAAGCAAGCTCAACATGCTAGTGTTACGACCATTGCCACTGCTCAAGTGCAAACCTATTTGTCTATCTCACCCTAGGTTGAATCTTTGTCCTAGATTTTCACTAATCTAAGAAAAGAAAACATTCTACAAAGTATCAAGCCTTTTGTTCCACCATCTACTGCTGAGAGGGACAACTTTTGTGCTTACCATGTCACCAAGGGGTGAAAAACTAACGAGGGCACTCAATTGTTAAAATACTTACAAAATTCTTTGTTGACAGCAAGATTGAGGAGCCAAAATAGATACCAACCATTCCTTTTCCAAACTTCCAGGCAACTATGAATTCTATCAACATCCGGATCAGAGAAAATACTCAATTCCAAGATGTGTCTTAAAATTTCCACCATGATTTGGGGTGGGGGAGCAATACGCTCTTTGACAATTTGGATTATATGTTCCAAGTTGACCTATATTTCTAAGAAATGAAAAGAGAGGAGAGAGATCAATACTGAGTTCCGATCGACATGGTATATTGGGGCAGCACTGATCCTGAAGTACATGAAGAGAGATTCACCCTCTTCACAAATCTTCATGGGATGATAACTTTGGGTTTCGCTTCCTAGTTCACAAGATTTCTAGAAGGATAAAACTCTCCATGGAGAAAAATTTGAACTTATATTATATATTGAGAAATTTCATACTCCATTTTTTGGTAACTTATTCAGAGAGTTAATGTATTCGTTAGCCAAAGCAACATAGGTCAAGAGGAACTCCCATGTACACTCTCACTAATTCATTTAAGTGCTCTACAACCTTACACAAATTCTAGCTCTAATAGGGAAATCCAATCTGAAATTGGTAATACTTGTGGCCAGGTTTAAGGAGAACCCGATAACGTCAATTAATAGATGGAGATCTATGACCCATAAAGATCTTGGAAAAACCCGAATTATTAGGAAGGTTATTTCAACTTAGACAATCCCCGAATAAATAGTCAAGGGGAACCGTTGCATAGTCCGCTCGATCCGTTGATTACCGACTTTAAATCAAGGATTAGACAAGGACCCAAATGAAGCCGAATTGTCATTCTTTTTACTCAATAACCCAAAATTTAAAAATGTACATTCCAGGTAAAACCTGATTTCTCATTCTAGTTTCGTAAACCAAAAAGTTAAACCCGGGGTAAAGCCTTGGTAAATGGGTGCATGCCCATTTATGATGGAATTTTATTTTAGCTGGATAAAATAGCCTGCCATCTCAGAATCCAAGAATATTTTAACTTGGATTAAACGAGGGGTTATTGGGCACATGCCCATTTACCACCTGGTAAATGGGCATGCACCCATTTGCCCTCCTCTATATAAAGAGGAGTAACTTGCTCCTCTTAAAAAAAGCACAACAAAAAAGAAGAACAAAAACCATCCAAAAAATTTTCTCTCAAAATTCTCGTTTTCCAAGATTCAAAACATACTTTTGAGCTTCCCTAATCATCCCTTCAAGTATCTAAACCACTTCGAATCAAATCCATGTTGATTTGGATCAAGTTTCAGTGACAAACATTGGTCTGAACATGAAAAAATATCTTGAGACTATCAAAGTCACTCTTCTGAACAAGTTTATAGCCATAAACTTGCTAGATCTCAAATCTCTATCAAATTCTCAACTTCCTCTCGACAAATTCGATTCTAAACCGGCTCTCTAATCTTCCTAGAGAGATGAAAAGGTAACTAAAAATAATTTTATTTTCTCATATACTTTTTCTACATACTGTATCTTCATTTTTACACTCTTCATAATGAAAATGTTGGGGTAAGGAGCCAATTGGGGTAGCCTTACCAATATTTTTTGATAAATTGAATTAATATGTGTATACGCTTATAGGAATGGGGATTTCAAATAAGGGAAAAATCTGCCCGAGTTTTATGGAAAATCCCAAGTAACACTATTACTCCATCGAATTTTCTATAGCAAAATGTCCATTTAACATGATGTCATGATTCCAAAATTACCGCATAAACCCTAAGTTTTGAATAAAATAGTAGCTATCATGTCCGAACATATAATCATATTCTTTTCAGTATCAAAATCCCATCTTGGATCAGTATACCATAATTCCCCGGTGGAGCTAAACCGTTTGGTGACTCTTTTATAAAATAAGGTATTAATTGTGTTTTATATTCATTTTAATTTCATAAGAAAAATGACTTTTCTTATATTTATTCTGTGATTAAAACATGATAAAATCATATTTTTGACCTATGTATAAACAAGGAATTTTTGTGGGAAAATTAATTTTTTACAATCCATCGACGAATGGTTAATTTTCTTGCCCCACTCACTCCGACCTGTGGAAAAAATGCGCCTGCTCACAGTGACACTCTAATGGGGACTAGTTTTATTTTATTATTAAAAATCATATATTTTAACAAAAATCAACTTTTTGACATGATAAAGAACTTTTATTCAAAAGTCTGGGAATTATGAAATATGCGGTAAAATTTTTATTACGCAAATTTTAGGATTGAATTTGCACGTGCATTATTCCATTGACAATCAATTTAGATGTCTTTTGGTGAAGTATCTCCCAAGTAAGTTGTACGGCTTAGGGATATGGATCTGATCATATCCCTTCGTGATGTACAAAGGACGGCCAAAGTACTAGAGCATATTATATGTGAAAAGAATCATTTTGATTCATTTTAGGGCCATTGGATTCCAATACACAAAAGCACAAGGTACACATGATACCTAGTTTTGAGACCGAATCCCATATATAAATAATTATAGACACTTTCCTATAGGTATCATGAACATTGTGAGAACGAAAGTAGACTTTGCTGGTCCATTGTTGATATAAAGCGAAGTAACCAAATGGAAATTACTAGTGGTAAACACAATATGACCGTTTACTCTCCATGCAAGTTTTACATGTTATAAATGTATAAAATTAATGTTTACTTGTCATGACATCACAAATATGTGAACAACTAACCACATCTTTATGTAACCATATAATATTCATTATGTGACATAACATATTTTGTTTCATTAAAAATAGGAATAGCAACTCGATTGTTAAAGTCACAATCTTGACCGTAAGTAAACCTTTCAAAAGTCACTCAATCTCAAATTTGACTAGTGAGTCATTCGACATTTAAGGTTACAGTCTTGACCGTAAAAGTCAAATTGTTGACCAAAAAGTCAACTCAAACTCAAATTTGACTAATGAGTCATTCTAAGTGTTAAAGTTACAATCTTAACTGTAAAAGTCAAATAGTGGGCCAAAAAGTCAACTCAAAATCAAATTCAACCAGTGAGTCATTCTAACTATTAAAATCACACTCCTGATTGTAAAAGTCAAACTATTAACCAAAAAGTCAAATCCACCTCAAATCTGACCAATGAGTCATTTCGATTATTAAAGTCACGTTCCCGGTTGTAAAAGTTAAATCGTTGACCAAGAAGGCAATTCCACCTCAAATTTGACCAATGAGGTAATTCGATTATTAAAGTTACGTTCTCGACTACAAAAGTAAAACCATGACCAAAAAGTCAATCGAACTAAAATTTGACCAATGAGTCACCTCGACTATTAATGTCACATTCTCGATTATAAAGGCCAAATCATTGACCAATAAGTCAACTCCACCTAAAATCTGACCAATGAGTCACTCGAACTATTAACGTCACAAACCCGATTAATAAAGTCACCTTTGGACCAATGAGTTAACCTAGAATGACCAACGAGTCGAGTTGAACCAAATTTAACCAATTAGTCACTCTGGCTATTAAAGTCACAAACCCGACTAATAAAGTCACCTTTGGACCAATGAGTCAACCTAGACTAACTAGTAACTAAAGTCAAACCAAATAAGATAATGAGTCACCCTCATTATCAAAGTCACAAACCTCGTTAACCTGACTAATGAAGTCCCCTTTGGACCAATGAGTCAAGTTGAACTAAATTTAACTAATGAGTAACCCTAACTATAAGTCATAAACTCTAACTGTTATAGTCACTTTCTCGACTAATAAAGTCACCTTTGGATCAATGAGTTAACCTAGACCGACTAGTGAGTCGGTTCAAACCAAATCTGACAACGAGTCACCCAAACTAATAAAGTCACAAACCTGACTAATAAAGTGACCTTGGACCAATGAGTCAGCCTAGACTGACTAGCGAGTTGAGTTAAGTCAAAATCAACAACAAATCAGTTAAGCATTTATAACATGAATTAATACTCCATCTACTTTTTTAAGAAAAAAGTACTCAACCTTGGCTAATACCCATCAATATTCAGACCATAACTCCGTCAAGTATTCCACAAATACCTGATATAAATAAAAAGTTATTTTAGTTATACATATGTTCATTCATTCATTCATTCATGCATTCATTCATTCTTTCATCCATTTATTCTCTTCAACTTTGGGAATCAAGGGGAAAAAGATCCAAGTCTTTTACTAACACTTGATTACCTACATTTCAGGTTGGAAACTAATAAATACCAGCTTGAGATGGATTTTAGGTACACTAAGAGTCAAAATAAAGTCACTTGTTGATTTCTTTGTTGGACCAAACACCATGGCTTGTGAAGAAGCCCTCCAATCAAGCTATCTGCAACTACATGAACACCAAGGACTTCTAGAATGTAATGTAGGGCCTGACTGTATCTATCTTAATGAAGATAGAGGAGCAAGAAGTTGAACTAGCAAAGTTGATGGATAAAATGACTAATATTAAGATCATTGTTCCAAAGATGGAGAAGATGATTGGTCGTTTGTAAGATGCATTGACATCGACAAGTTCATACTTACTGAATCTGAGGCGCTTCTCGCCAACTTTATGATGCCCTATATAGCTCCTTATAGTGGTGTTGGATCTCCTCTAGCCTATATTGAAGGATATCTTCGTGTAATGACTAGTATAGAAGTCCTTAAAGCTCATATTATCAATCTCTACCAAACTACTCTCCAAGGTCCAATGATAAACTGATACATGAGCATGTCTTAGTGAATGAGAATTATGCCTTCAATCTCAAAGTCAAGACTACACTATAGAATCTCAAAAGGGTGAGACAACACTCGAATGAGGCTTTCAAGGTTGATAATCTGAAGTGGATGGTAGTTAAAACTTTGTTAAGTGGGGATTTAGAACAAGGGGCCTTGATTGTGAAACTCATTGAAGGATCCCATCAGAGATAATAAGCTAAGATGAAAATGAAAAGGTCTGAAACATTTAAGGATGTTGTAAACTATGCCAAAAAGCTTGAGAAGTAGGATGAAGAGGATAAGGTTAAGAAAGAGGAGTTTCAAGCATACAACAAGTCTGAAACTATGAGAGGGGTGAAAATTTAGACTAAACAACTCCAGTTACTCTAAGCTAGCTCAGCCTGCTGCTATGAAAACCATTCCTGCAACTAAAATGCAAAGTTATCACTTTGTCTCACCCTAAATCGAATCCTTGTCCCAAATATTCACTATACTGTGAAAGGCCAACATATTACAAAGCATTAAGTCGTTCACCCCACTAGCTACTGCAAACATGGATAATTATGTGCTTACAATGTTACAAAGGGCATGGAAACAATGAATGCACTGGGCTGTTGAAAAATCTACAATAAGTTATTGCTGACAAGAAAACCAAGGAGTCAGAAAGGAAACCCATCACTCAAACTAATCATTTGTTGAACTTTCAAGCAAATATCAATGTTATTTACATTCACACTAGAGGAGATGCTCCAGTGTAGGATGTCTTTGATAATTTTCACCATGATCTAGGGTGGGGAGAAAGTATTGTCTTCGATAATGTGAACATTATCTACCAATAGACCAATAAGTCTAAGAGATGCAATGAGAGGGGAGAGATCTTTACCTTATTCCTAATAACTTGGTATATTGGGGTGATATTGATCCTAGTGCTCAAATAGAAAATATCACACAGTTTGTGCATAGCTAAGGGATTATAGTGTTGGGTTTTGCTTCATAATTCCCTCGATTCCTTAGAGGCCCTAATCTCAAATGGTTCAAAACTCTTGCAACGGAAAGAATTTGGAACTTTAACTATTTATTAAGGGCTTTTATGCACCACTTCATGGTAGAATATCCAAGAAGTTCAGGAATTCATTGGTGGGAAGATTCACAGATAGAAAAACATAATACAGGATGGGAAGAGCACCCATCGACACTCCCACCATTTTTTCAAGGTACCCCACACCCATACATGGATCCTGATTTTAATGGGGGAACACAATTTGAATTTGAAAACATTTCCAACTAAGCGTAACAAGAGCCCAATGACATTAATCAGCAACAAGGAGAATTGTATGACCTAGAAAGGGATTGAAATGATCCAAACTATTGGAAGGGATATTTTAACATGGATGAAGTTCAAAAATAGCCATAATACTTTTTCCATAATGCTAGAGAAAGTCTTGAGAGGTATTGACAAGTGGTTATCAAAGCACAAGATGATCTAGAGAGGGTAAAAACTGAGTTCAACCATGTCCTTTAAAGAATTGAAGGCCCTCAAAACCCTGTTCCCTAAGAAGAATAATTTGAGGAAGGAGAAGACCCCGAGGAGGATCCGCAATAGTAGTCTAATGAAGATATTGAGGCCTTCGTACCTTACCTGGCTCCGAACTCTGCAACCACAAGAGTGAAAATTTCAAGAACTTATACGAAATCCCGCAAATTAATCTAATTGAGAATCTTGAGTAAGAACCATTTGGAGATCCATACGAGGATGAATCTGATGAAGAGAGAGAAAGAAGAACGTTAGCCAAGCCTCCCATGAAAGAAGAAAATCAGGGGCATGATCCACTCTTGAATCCTAATGACAAGGAAAAAATATTAGGGATACACCCAATTCAAAATTGGAACCTTTGGCTCAAAGAAGAAAATTTATCTATCAATCTCCCCCGAATTGGGATTTTGACTTTGAAGATGAACTAGAGTTTGAGGAGTTCATGGCTGGTCATCCAGACGAAGAGGTAATAAAACCAGAACCTTAATTCAAAGAGGAAAAATTTGATAAACCATTGATTTGTTGTCCGGGAGCCTTTAATGGCTTTGTCCATCATGGATAGCTTACTAACTCTAATAATGAATGTTATGCGAGTTATCAAGGTTGATTCTGAGACTTGGGATTTGCAATGAGTGAAGACACTATAAATTTCACCAACCTCGATTATGACAATGAGCCTATTAACAGAGGGAACATTTATATGATCATAAAAAAATGTCAAGAACTTTCCTCTAAATACTTAATGGAAAGGATCCATGCAGAAAATGAATAAGCACATATAAGCAACATCATAAGAAGTCTAGAAATACCATAGTGATTATGTAGCATGGCACTAGAGGATCGAGAACCCATCTTTAAACCTTCACAATGATCATGAATAGATATAAATTCCATTTCACTTATTGGTCATTATTCTTTCACATGATGTTAAGGGAAAGAGCACTTATCTGGTTTCAAAGACTAACACTTTACCAAAAATCCTTCTAGAATATTATATCTCAAGCCATTATGGACTATTTCTTTTTTATTAACATGCTTTGAGAAAGAGACAATCAAGGAAGATCAACATATTACATATCCTAGAAGGCAGCCAAATTTTGTTACCCGTCCAGTTTTGAATCCTTAGTAAGCTATATGTTGTTTATCCCCAGGATTGGGAAAGAATATGGTTCTTCCCTAACTAACCCCAAAGAAGAGGTTGAAAGAGTCCCCTTGTCTCCCTTCACGTATTAAGAGACTTTAAACATGCTTGGCGGCAAAGAGCCCACATCAGGGGCATCCTCCTCCTCAATCAACATGATCCGATAAGGGGTAGTTTTTAATTTTCTTTTCCCAAATCTTACAAGCCAATATTCCTCACAAAGATAAACCAAAGAAGGAAGTGACATTAATGAACTGGTCATTCACTATCCAAGACTCAATTATGGCTACAACAAATGTCATACCTCTGAGCTTGAAAGACATTCAACTTAAAGAATATGAGTTTGAAATCTTTGAAGCAAAATACTTGCCTCTGAGCACTGTTAGTCCTATCACTAGAGGAGGGAGAGTTATGAGGGTAACTAAGCCTATACCTTCGAGGAATGGAGCTCAACTAGTCCACTAGTCGAGATTGAAAGACCCATTATTGACCATCTCAAAGAAACTTACTCGAAATTAAGCATGTAGGAATCCTCATCAAGTCCCAAGAACACTGACGAGCTATTGTTCAGAAGCTCATAGAGATTGAGACTTCACCTTTGGCCTTATTAGAACAAAATTGTGCCTTACTCAACATTGAAACAAACACAAAAATCCCTAACACTGTCTTCACAAGCTCGAATATATCACATGAAGGGACTCACCATAATAGGGCCCTCTACTTGAAAGCAAATGCCTTTGGGCATGTCATGCCTTGTTTTATGGTTAATGATAACTAAAACCTAAATTTTTGTCTAGGATAATTTCTTCATATGCTAGGATTGAGCAAGGGGGCATTAAAGAAATCTACAGCTATTATAAAAGCCTATGACGATTCCAACAGGGCAGTTAAAGGGACCTTCAAAGTGGAAGTCACTATTGGGGAGATATGATCTCTCATCCTATTTAAAGTGATCGACATTGTAGTGACCTTCTTGCTACTTCTTGGGAGATCTTGGTTTCATGCATTAGGAGGAGTCCCCTCCACTCTCCACCAAATATTCAAGATCCCTTTCAAAGGAAAGATCATCACTCTAGAAGTTGACGAGGAATCAAATGTTGAAAATATCAAAATGGAGAAAAAAATCTAAAAGGCTTCACCATAACAGTTTTTGGGTGAAGGTCATGGTAATTAATTAGAGGGACATTAGAGTCATGGATCAAGGAATACATGAAACAATGTCATATTCCGGGCACATACATAAGAGTGTAGGGGAACTGAAACCAATTGGTTTCTACTATAAAGGCTCGAAGCATTAGAAATGCAAGCCTCCAATGGTTATTCCTTTTATGTTAACTTTCGATAAGCCATATGATGGGACTCTAGAGCTAATCACTCATCATTGAAAGACTCAACTAAATTTTGAGATCTTTTCCGATGTTATCAACTATTACCAGTTTGAAAAAGGGCAAATTATCAACATGCTGAAGGAGGAAGAAGAAGAGAAAGAACAGGTGACGAACATCATCGACCTTGTTATTTGATTAATCTTCGATCAGGTGATGTGCATTATAGAAGGAGACCAAAAGAGATCTAAGAAGAATGAATGTACCTAACTTAGGAAGAGGATCTCCTTAAAGCTCTTGCTTAGATGCTCAAAACATAACTCAAAGTGGTAAGATGGAGATAAATAAATGGATGAATTCATCTGAGCTGGACAAAGATCGGAAAGGCAAGGTTAAGATGGAGATGGATTTTGATAGCGAGGAGTTATTAATGATCCCTACTAATTAAGCCAAGAAGGAACAACCTACTAATGTAGTAGCAGCCTTGGAGAAACCTACTAATGTAGTAGCAGCCTTAGAGCAACCTACTAAAGACGAAGATCCCATGTCTATAGAAGATGATGAGTCCTTTGTCTCTATCTTAAATATCTCTGATCTCTATCTTAAATTTCTATGAAATAAATAATCTGTTTTATGATGCATATAATAAAGTGAAGGAATTTGATTATTTGGATTGTGTTTCTCATTATAAGTCCATGCATCCATTCCAGCATACATCCAGCATTTTTCACTATTCATGATGTAATCACTATAGAAATAAATTGAAACACAAAAGTTGATGCTAAAATGGTATTCATTTCTAATCAACTATACATTGAACAAGAGAGAAAATTAAAAAATATTAAAAGAACACATTTCAGCTTTCGCTTGGTCTTATGATGATATGCCTAGTGTCGATCATCACATCACGAAACATAAGATTCTTACTGATCCTAAAATTTGCAGATTTAAGATAAAAATGTGAAGATTACATCCATAATGGGCTAACAAAGTAAAAGAAAAGATCACCAAGCAGATCAAGATAAAGTCTTTTAAAGTTGTTGAATATCCCACATGGTTGGCAAATGTAGTGCCAATTGCTAAAAAGGATGGAACGGTTAAAGTCTATGTTGATTTTTGAGACTAAAATAAGGCACACCAAAGGATAGTTTTCCCTTAACTACATATTGACATGCTAATTGAAAGTGTTGCAAGAGCTGTTATATACTCATTCATAGATGAATTCTCTAGGTACAATTAGATCTTAATGACTGTGATTGACAAGTTCGAAATGACTTTCATCACTGAGTGTGGCACATACTACCAATTCATGCCATTCGGATTGAAGAATACCCCGTTAACCTACCAAAGAGTGGTCACTATAGTGCTACATGATTTGATCTACAAAGAGGTAGAGGTCTACATGGATGACATGTTGGTTAAATCAACCACTCTTGAAGAAGATCCTGTTGTAATGGACATATTCCTCACCAGGATTGAGAAGTACGATCTCTGCCTTAACCCAAAAAATGCATATTTTGGGTTACCTCAAGCAAGTTCCTATGACACATAGTCAATCAAAGGGGTATTGAAATAGACCTTGACAATATTAAAGCCATAAGAGAGATGGAAGCACCGAAAATAGAGAAATAGGTTAAGTGCTTAATAGGGTCTCTACAATATATCGGTCAATTCATAGTAAGGTTGATTACCATATGTGAACCCATCTTCAAACTTCTCAAGAAGCAACAACTAGGATGATGGAACGAAAAATTTCAAGAAGCTTTCGACAAGATCAAAGATTACTTAGTAAGTCCATTAGTGATAAAACCTCAAATACTGGGAAAGCCATTGATTCTTTACTTGATTATTGAAAAACCTCCATAAGGGCAATGATTGGCCAAGAGCACAAGGATAATAGAGAGCAAGAAATCTACTACCTCAATAAGAAACTGCTAAAGTACAATAATCACTACACAATAGTGGAGAAGACATGTGCTGTAATGGTATGGCTAACTAAGAAGCTCCAACATTAATTTCAATTATATCGCATACAAGTAGTGGCTAATGTAGACCCAATGAAGTATCTCTGCCAAACTCCCTCTTTAACGGGGAGGTTATCGACATGGTTATTATTAATCTCTAAATTTGATATTGAATATGTGGTCAAGAAGGTTATCGAAGGAAGAGCACTACCTGAATTCTTAGCAAACCAGACACTAGAATTCAAGTATTTTAGAGAGCTTGGGATCCCCAAACAAGCAGTTAACCATAATAACAGAAGATCCAAAGAAATGGACGATGATCTTTGATGGAGTTGTAAAAAAAAAAAAGGAGCAAGCCTTGGAGTCATAATCATTACACCAAATGGAGGGGTGATATCTATGTTAAAATGGTTAGAGTTCCTTACAACCAACAACAAGGATGAGTATGAAGCTTGCTTATGTAGTATGATTACATTAATGAACCTGTCAAAAAGTTTGGCGATTCTACTTTGGTAATCAAGCATGTCATTGGTAATTCGGAGTTAAAGGAAGAGTCTCTCAAACCGTACTTGGAAGCCATATGGAGGAAAGTAACTTAGATTAACAAATGTGAATTCCACCATAAGCCAAGAGATGAGAATCAGATGGCAAATACTCTAGCTACCCTAGCTTCAATGTGGGAAGGACTGCAAGATCAACCAATGAAGCCGCTTATCATGGAAATTGCCAAATCCCCATTTTATGTCTTAATGGTGGATATTGCAACAGCAGAAGAAAAGCCTTAGTGTGAGCACGATTTCGCAACACCAAAAGTCTTTGATGAAAGATTAATTTTCATACTTTGTTTACAAAAATATTTTTGGTTTAAAACTAATTGTCAAAATATGCAAGACCAATAAAAAACAAGCTTAAATAACTTGAAATTGATAAAAAATTACTAAAAGTTGTCAATGCTTAGGACAGGTGGCCTACCAGGATCATATGATCCCAATACCACCTTCGTGAATCTGGTACGGAGCTCTCCCTTATTTCTTGATTAGTTAACTGACTTTCTCCCATTTTTTCTGTTTTAACCACCCAAAACTGGTATAGTGACCCCAAAATCAATGCTGTGATTGCTGATTCTAAAAGAAAAAAGATTTATTTCCTTTTCTTTGATGAATCAATATTTTTACCCAAAATGAACCCACTTTTTTCCAACCTCTTACTCTTTCGAAGGCTATCCCACGTTCTTGACTTTGGATCCATCATAAAGGTATATTCTAAACAAAAATGTATGAATCTAATCTAAGACTTTGTATGTTATTATTAAAATTATTTTTTATCTTCGATTTGGGTACCTTGAGCAATGTTAGTTCTTAAAGTTAAAGCTTAAAAGTGGTTGCATATCACTTTTGAGTAAGTTCTTGAACTTCTAAATTTTATTATATATGTTTATATATGTTGGTTGGTGATTAAAAATTGATTAAAGTGTTTAAACTTGGCTTAAAAATTGATTGAAAAAGAACCCAAACCAAAAATTGCATGTTAAAAAACCTATTTGGGGACATTTTTCCATGAACTCGGTACCGTGATCACTGAAAATGGTACCGTTGATGATGCCTAATTACACCTAGCAAGTATACTAGTTTGTATTTAATAGCAAGTGGCAAGACCAAGTTTCATCCCACATAGAGCAAGGGAAATATTTAACTAAATTAGTAAATTTCCAAGTTGTAAACTTAAATTATCAAATTAAATGAGGAAATTATAAACAAAATACTTAAAATATAATAATTTTAAAACAATAGATAGATAGAAGATTGCTCTGAAATAATAACAATATTTATGATGCAAGCTTCACCAATAAACTTTAATAGACATGGTAGCAACTTCTTTCATTTATTCTAAACATATTTGTGTTCATAGATCAAAGGTATCTTGCATGAAATTCACTAAGCTTAGGGTTGCTTTTTCCAATAAACGTTGGTTACATTTCTTTATGTTATTTGTACCAGTAACTGGTTTATGGATGAGTGCTCTTGGAGTAGTCGGTTTGGCTCTGAATCTGCGTGCCTATGACTTCGTTTCTCAGGAAATTCGTGCAGCGGAAGATCCTGAATTTGAGACTTTCTACACTAAAAATATTCTCTTAAACGAAGGTATTCGTGCTTGGATGGCGGCTCAAGATCAGCCT
>CATIWQ010847783.1:0-16645 GCA_949673415.1 Euphorbia schlechtendalii | reverse complement strand
AAAAAAAGAAAAGGTAATATTAATTTGAAAGAAACCATTTTAAAAATGCATTGCATAAAACTTGATGATGTCAAATTTAGCCTTGGATTAAGGCATGGTTATTGAATTATTATATGGAAATCCATCCAGCCTGTTTGAGCCAAAAACAACTCTATAAAAAGGAGCAATTATCAAATATTCATACCAATTCACATTTCAAGCTACATTTTATGCAAGCTCAGGACACTCAAAAAGGCCTAAACAGTGGGACAATTCAAAAATGAAAATATCAGGTTGGTTGGTGATTTTCCCACCGGTAGTAGTCCTTGCATTAAGCTTGTACGTAAAAAATACAGAGGCAGCCACCGGAGTACAAGCGCCGGCAGAACTGAAATGGCAGTACTACAGGCGGTACACAAAGTGCCGCGATGCAGAGCAGTATATAAGGCATCAAGTAGAGTTGTTCTGGAAGAAAGATAAGAGCATCACTGCTAAGCTATTGCGCTTGCTATACTCCGACTGCTTTGTAACGGTATATATGTATCTAATCTCTTAATTTTTCTATTGATATATACAATGCATACCTATATAGGTGGAATAGGTATTCTAAGTGAATCTTAGTAGAATATTACATGGACTCTTCAGTAAGTAGATAACAGAAACAAGAAATGGAAATAATAACTATAAGTAAGAATAACTGGAGTAATGGACGGTGGGGAATCTTAAAAAAATTTATGTTATCTATATTTATTTATATACCTTGATCTTTTTTCTGTTCAGAATTGATTCGAAATAATGAATATTTTATTTTTTTGAATTTCTTGTTCACTTTTTACTGGTTTAATGTTTTGATTGTGGCGTATGATTATATCGGTAGTTTGATTTCTATTGTATGGACATAATTGATTTTTTTTCGAGGGGGTTGCTCACTCAACGGTAGAGTACTCGTCTTTCAAGTGCGGGCTAATGTCTTTTATACGCTTGTATGAAAAAAAGAGATTTGTCCATACCAAGAGAATTGTTTGTAAGACCAAAATTTCTGAAAATTTTTTGATTGCAAAATTTAGGGTTGTGACGCGTCAATTCTTCTCGACGGAGCAAAATCGGAAAAGACAGCACCACAGAACTGGGGGTTGGGCGCATTTGTATTGATCGACAAGATCAAAACAGTTGTTGAACAACGATGCAAAGGCGTAGTCTCTTGTGCTGACATCCTTAACCTTGCTACACGGGATGCCGTTCATTTGGTAAGAGAAATACGAATGCTATCGGTTTAGAAGACGGGAATTATAGTTACATGAGCATTTTTCAAGTATTTTTTTCATGATGAAGATTAATGTATAAAATGCATCTATCGAACAACAGGCCGGTGCACCATCTTATCCATTGCTAACAGGAAGAAAGGATGGGCTCACCTCAAGTGCAGCATCGGTGGACATCCCATCACCGTCCATCTCGCTGAACGATGCACTTGCATACTTTGAATCTAAAGGCTTAGATGAGCTGGATTTCGTAACTCTCATGGGTATGATTCCGACAAAAGTTCACCACTACGATTCATAGTTTGATGATCTTTTTGCACATTTCGGGCCTGTTTGGGATCGATGTCACAGCTTCTGTCTTGAAAAGCTCTACTCACAAACAATTCATAAATCAACATATTTTGGCATTAGATTAAAAATTTTGACTCTTATTACTAATAAATTAATTAAGGTCTGTTTGCAATTTATTTCGGGGGCTTTTTCAGGACGATAGCCAAGGAAAGCTTGAAAATGACAGCAGCCTAGAAAATCAATCCCAAACTGGCTCATCATATGTATATTATGCATCATAAAAACCTTGTCTCTTTTGTGCTATTGTATATCAGGGTCGCATTCTATTGGAAGAACTCATTGCCGTTATGTTGTGGACCGGCTATACAATTTCAACAACACGGGAAAACCCGACCCTAGTATGGACACAACATTTGCAGCTCAAATGAAGAAGCTATGTCCACCAAGAACTAAAAAGGGCCAAACCGATCCCCTAGTATTTCTAAACCCTGATTCTGGCTCTAGCTATAAATTCAGTGAATCCTACTATAAGAGGGCTTTGTCCTACAAATCGGTCCTGGGAGTTGACCAACAGCTGCTATACAGTAATGACACTCTAGAGATATCACAAGAATTTGCTTCTAATTTTGAGGACTTAAGAAGGGCATACACTTTATCAATGAATCGGATGGGAAGCATCAGTGTTTTAACAGGAAATGCAGGGGAAATACGCAGAAACTGCAGGGTCACAAATAAGAAATAATCGAAATCATCTTTGATAACAGCAGATTTGTTTTTCATAAAAACCAAGGACATATGGTTAATTATATAATATTGTTTTACTACGAAAATAGGGGTAAAAATCCATAAATAAAAGCATTTAACATCTGTTTTCCATTTGCTAATAAAAAGTTCAGTATCGATAACTTGTTTCTCCGGCAAGTTCAAGTTCTTTTCTCAATTCCACATATAAGCAAAAGGGCAAGGTTCAAAAATTGTCAATAAATTTTTTAACTATTGGTGTATTAACTTTTATAAAGGAAAAAGAAGTACATGTTTTTGCCTAACCTGTAAGGAGTGTCCATAGAAAACTAAACTACCAGGAACAGATGCCCGATTTCACTATTGATCCTTCCACCAGCTCCACACGGATGAGAGAAAATCCGAAGATAATGGCTGAAAATAAGCAAAAACCTTAACACGAGAAAAATGTGAATGCTACTCATGTCAATGAGAGGCAGATTAAGGTATAGGTTCATTGTAAACCTTATTAAAATTAAATAGAACTCACTAAATTACAGACATTAGAAGCTACTGACTGATAAATATATTAAAATTATCTTTGTAAAATGTGTTACATTTTTACAATTATAAAATTTGATAATCTGATATTACAGCAAAGTTGAAACTTTGGCCAAAATTGGGCTTCTGCTACTATTCTTAGCTAATAAAGGATGGGTGTATGATTCAAACGAGTAAACTATTATTTGGCCAATTCTTTGAGATCTTCAGTAGTTTGTTAGGAAATACTATTTTCAAATAGAAAAAAACTTATCCAATTTACCACCAGCTAAATATAAATTAGGACTATATACCAAAAGAAGGATGGCAACAATTAATCATCATTCTTAATAAAAGAAAGGTAGATAGTTTCATATTCTGCCAAACACTATGTCCCGTCTAATATTTGAAGAAGCACCAGATTGACAAAGCCTTAAATCCATGGTACAAACTAAATTTCAGCACAAAAAAGCAAAAATGCAGCTATGATGAAGTGTCCAAACGTTAAACACTAAATATCTTATGCATAATTATTACGATTTTTTATGGCAGACAGAGAAAAGCATGATATATAATTATAAGGAGTTATAAATGATGTATGTTGTCCCAATGATTAATAAACCGACAAATGTTGACTTCAAGAGTTGACACTACCACAAATGACTAAGCATATCTAAGAAGCACAAAGAGACCACAACAACCACCTTTTCATTTCAGAAAGTAATCTATGTTCAAATGTACAAGACTGCAATTTCACCGAAGGCAAGTGTACACTAGACAAAAGTTGCATGGGTGAATTCAAATATTTGCTGGAAGCCTGGAATTTCGCATATCATTAAAATAACAACAAAACAACAACCATAACTACTCTAGTTTACCTCACCGATAGTATGGAGATAATGATAGTACGAAGAACTACGCCAAGTTCTGGAATACATCCACAAACACTTCAATTGTAGTGCTCCCAATAAACTTGACAGCGACACTCAATATTCATTCTACAGAGAATACCAGGTGCTTCTGCCAGTCGATGTACACAAAAAAAAATGATGCAGCCTAGTCATCAATCCGAGCTGGAGCGGGTCTTGGTTCTACTCAACTGTTTCAATTAAAGTTATTCAGCTACAAAAAAACCCGTCACAAAAAGAAATTAAAGCATCTGCTACAGTGCAAATGATGCTACTTGCAAGGGAATAGAACAATTTTCTTTCTATGATTCAAGCTTATAATTTAAATTGATCTGCTAAACAATAAAATAAGAATCTAACCTTGTAAACATACTTTTTTCGAAGTCTGATTGCTGCGCGTACACACCTTTTGACATGGATCTTAAGTAGTTTATCATTGAAAATCTGTAGTAATTTTGGCATTCAGGAGTCAGTGAAACTATCTCAATCACTTTTGAGGTTGGCTCAAGCAATATTTACCTTCACCGTTCTCAATTTGGATAAAATAACAGCAAATAAGATGTTAATAGATAATTATACGCTGAAACCGTATATTAAAATAAATACCCCGTACATGATCCCATGGTACAAAAATCCACTGAAAATTATGGCTTTGCCAATAACACAAACTGAGAAATATCCCTTATTTTTCAGCTTTATTTTCCGAAAAAAGAACACAAAAATCTTTCAATGATGTAACACTAATACAGAAGTTGTACATGGCAGCAAAACTCACTCAAACAACAAGTACGCTGTTCTACTAGTCAAACAATTTACCATGAGTGAAAAAATCTCACTAAAAAAGTGAAGTAGACACCAAGAATTCACACTTCTCCAACTATTATTGGGGAAAAGGTTACCACACACAACTTTGTAATAAAAAACAGATACGCAAAGTTATGGTCCTACCTTTATCAAGTCATCAATTGAACGAGTTTCTCTTATAATTTTATGACGGTTCATAATAAGAATTGATGCCACACAGAAGACAGGTAATTCATCATCCCCATTCTTTGCTGATGAAACTATAGTGCTTATCTGTATACGCTCACTTTTTGACCAAAAGCTCCTAGTCAAGCTCAAACCGCAAAAGGGATAAGCTGACGTAGATTTGATCGCAGTATCCTCAGACACAGAATGCTCACTGTTTCCATGTCTAACTTGATGGTCATTTGAGCTCCCATTAGCATTCTCCTCGTTCTCTTTTCTCGTTCCTGCTCCACAATTGACTGGGAGATGTAGCAACAGGGCCTCCAAGCAATTCCCCTCCATATCACGAACCAAAGATTCATCAAAATCAGCAGCCCACATCATCTGCATCAAAGAATATTTATCAACAATCAGATTTGACTAAAATGTCGACTGAACCTACACAATTATCTATATCATCATTGAAAGGGAATTCTCATTTTACAAAGACAGTTTGATAACTCTCTGCTCATAAGCAAGTTCAATTAAAGAAGCCATATTAAGTTGTAACTGGCTGCCAGCCTTCGAATTTTGCTGCTAATAACAAGTTATAGCAAATCATAATTAGTTAAAAGTCTAATACAATCAATACACTTTGTATTTGATTGATATAGAAAACATTGAGCGAAATTTGCTCCACTAGTCTTTCAGAGTTTCCATTGATCCAACCCATCATCTATATGACCATTATGGTTTACTTCTGGTCGTGTTAGTGTTAAAATATGTTCACAAGGCTTATTCTAGTACAGAAGTATTTTGTACGACAATCAACTCACATAGGAAAAAATATAACCTAACATGAATCATACTAGCAAGTTTTCACTGCTATGAATTTTGATGGCCATTGATTTGAAAATAAGACATTTCTTGCATTATACTACCACTCAAGCAAATAAAGTAAAAGAACAAGAATAAATAAATATACAACAAGAATATATAAATATACACACACATATTAAATATTCGTATTAGAAGGATGAGAATTAAACAACAGAAAAGTCAAACAAATCAAAATCCCTTTTTCTGCATATGGATTTTGACTTGAATAGTTAGCCATTCTGCAATATGTCAGCTCAAATACTAAGAGATGAACCTAACAACAAAACCTAGTTATCTACTGCGCTACACATTCTACAGAGGACACCATCGACTATTTTTCTAGCATCACATATCATTCCATTACTACAAGCAATAAACATGAAGAACTACTGAAGTAACTATGACCTTATTCTCCATTTATTTATCAGAATAACCAGCTAATTATAACAACTCACAGAATTAACAGCATTGCAAACAACAAAGCCCACCTCATTCACATGTATGGATCCATGTTGACAATGAGGTTCCATGTAGATTACAAGAAACAAGATGCTTCCAAATATATTAACAGGGATGACAACAAAAATAGGAAAGAAGAGGGCAGCAAGAGGCTAAAAACATCCTCAAATGATGAAGTGACAACCATTAACCTTGAGTTTCAAAAAACAGTAGCTTTCTATGATTCATTTTTTTCTGGTACGATAGCTTTATATGATTCATAGAAAAGAAACAAACGGCTAAGCAAACTTAGTACTATAAATATATATTACTAACAATTAGTTCAGTGTAACTACATAACAAACAACATAAAGCTGCTACTTGCTATATAAATGGTAGAGAAAGATGACTCAAAAACTACAAACCTCCCACATCCGAAGAGTCTCGTTAAAAGATAGCTCCCGGCGGAAAAGCACCATTAGCATTCGGAAAGCAAAATGAAGGCTTTCAGCACCTATACATGACAAGTGTGCATACATTTCTCTATCCATACATTCCAATATATGCCACAATCCTTTCAATTGGTTCATCACTCCAGTTGGTCCTTCCATCCGAAAATTATCACGCTTAAAAGGTACCCAAAAAACTAGTGTCAAAGAAGAATATCATGATTTTAAACAAAAAAGGTAAGCGTAAGCAATGATTATACCATTCTTCTCAAAAGCATCTCAAAGCACCAAAATGCATCGCCGTCATCTTCAAAAAGCACAACAAATGGAGAAAGCAAATCACTCATACCTAAAAGAGGAAAAATTCAAGTAAAGGTTATGATTATTCTTCATACCAGAAGAACTCAATGAGCCAAAAACGAAAAGGAAACTGAGCGATGTTTGCAAAACAACGATCTCATCATTACAAAGAGTTCGTACAAGAATTTAGAAATAGAAATGCAGCCACCTTGGCAGTAACCAGTCGCAGGATCAACCCATGCATAGACAGCAAGTATATCGGACATCCTAGCTAGATTCTTTTTGTCTTCATAGAATTCAAGATTAATATCAGTTCGCACTACATCAACAACTGAAAACAAAAAAATTGTCAGTGCAGAAGAATATTATCGGGGAAACCATGACAGATGCTGCATTTCTGATAGATTGGAAAAAAAATCAAAACCAAGCTACCTATTCCATGCAATGTCCAAAGCCATTCAGACACTCTGTCTTCAGGAGTAAACCCTCCCGGAGGTGCAACATTTAATGAGGTTATTTCCCGGGCATCTGATATTCTCAGTCCGTTCACTATTTCTTTTTCATAATTTTTGTTGTTGGATGCAGGCTCGTGATTATCAGGATGAACTACTTCAATTTCTGAATTTTTGTCCTGTGAGCCATTGTTAGATGGTGAACCACTGGAATCAGTAATTAAATCTATGTTATTATTAATACGAAAACTGTGCATTCTTTCATCTTCAGATCTCAGTTGCTGATGTCTTGAAGATTCAACATCATGGAAAGAACATTCTGTATCCTCGCCTTCCTGATTAAATAAATTTGTGACAGGTAAAGCAGGAAAATCAAATATACTATCTTCTAGACATTTTGATGCATGAGCTCCATCTCGTCTTTCAATGTAATCACTTTCATACATGCCAGAAGGAGGTAAAAAACAAGACAAGTCATATGCTGCATTGTCTGTGCTTTCCCTAATAGTAACCAGCTCTTGTGAATCATTATAACTTTCCCTTTTACCAGCATATGATGTTTCAGTACATTTGTTATTACAAACACTATAATTCTCTGACTTGCCAGTATCATCAGCTGAAGCTTGTCTACTTTTGTCTCTAGCTTCCTCTTCGCCTTCAAATTTGGATGATGTTCTCACATCCATAACCTTTGATCCCACAACATATGCAAGTACACCAGTTCCAACACTTGAATGCATTGTTTGGCATTGCTGAACTAGGTTATTGTAATGCTCCCTGGATGGAAGATTTAATAAGCCTTTTTCATATTGTTATATGCAAAGAATTTCAAGATGTTGCAGAACCTGAACAGATTTATCGGTTCATACACTTCAAATTATGTTTCAACCAAAATCAAAATATTTCCACGATATGAATTACCATAACATGTCAAGTGCCACAAAGTGCATCAATAAATGGTATATGTGATCTATAAAAGGATATGCAAAAGAATAACTAGTTCTCTTCTCATTGCTTCTGAAAATCGTTTATAAATATTGCAAATTATTACAGAGGAGGCCTTACCAAAGTTGAAAGGACCCCTAAGCCACTTTGTCATAAGCCAACTAAGCTGTTCTGCAGCAGTATGTTAAAACCAGCCTAGAATCTTAATATTTTTCTTTAGCTTTTCTTCCTTAACAGAATCTCAAAAAAACAAGAATGACTGCTCACAGTATCACAAAGCGCGGCTTCACAGGATACCGACAAGAAAACAAAATAAAAAAACTTTCAGCATGCAGAGAGTTTTCAAATAATGACAATTATGCCATAAATGAGCCAAATTGGTGACTGGTGGTGAGTTTGCTTGATCTGATCCATTTCAGTCAATTTGAGCTCATTCACTAAGTTCTAGCAATGATGAAGTCAGTCCTAATTTGGAAACAGCTAAGGTTGATAAGGCGAGCTTCACTTACTCGCACTCTCTTGCTATCAATACTAGAATCATACCGATAAAAACATTTCAATTTTTACAGTGCATAGATAGTCGCAACATGAAAAAAAGAATAATATTTAGTATCCTAATAAGTGATGTTTTTATAACTTAAACTTATTCATAATAGTCCATCTTATATGATTTTTTGTTTGGGGCCTATATATTTATCATAGGATTTCATCAGCTCTGCAGTGTTGATCTCAATAAAGATTTTCAAAAAATCAACTCAATCAAAACTCCAAATACCACATCTATATGTTACCATAAAAAGCATTAGGAAAGGAGAACTCTTTACACAAAGGATAATGGATACAGCGAACAGAATGTAACCAAATACACCAGGCATGTTTATTTAAATTTTTAAATTTAGTTTAGTGACAAGCTGAGTAAAAATAAGAAAAGGGAACTTTATCAAATAAGAATATTATTGAGTATGAGAAGTCTGACCTTCGGGCAGTCCTCAGCTGCCTACGGTGCTCAGCAGTGCTGCCCACTGAATAACAACCAAGCAGAAATTCCCAAACTTCTGCCCTTATACTTGGCTCGATGCCCTACCATATGCAGCAAAAGAGTCATTAAAGTTATATGGATGTCATGAGTATTGAATATGATTAAGAAAAAAAGCCATTAAGGAGGCAGCAAGGAGAGAGATTGGATACCTAGAAACCAAAATCTGTCAAAAATTTTAACAAATTACATACGAAACCTTAAGAAACATTCTAAAACAGGCATAAAGCAGGTAAAATACACAATACTAACTCAAAATTTAGATAAGAAGAATGCAACATGAAACTTTGTACAAACAGACTCATGTAATTGAAGAAAAAAAAGCCCACCAAATAGATAAAAACATTTGTGCATTAGATTGACCATTTTAATGTATTTAAAAGTAAATTAAGCATGAAGTTAAATATATCAGCTCAGACATGCTTAGTTAACAAAAAAGGAATCCCTAGCAATTCAGAAAACAAGCATTCATAAACTGCGCATTTCAACAGTATGATCATTTTAAAAGTTGCTCTAAGAAAACTATTCACAAAAGTTTGACAATGTGAGGATATGCTTCGGAAGAACACGTTTCCATTCCAACACTTAAACCTTTTTTATCTAGGGAAAGTATGCAAATTAAAAATGATTATAAAGCAACAAAGCTAATAATATTTCAGAATACTAATTGACAGCTGGAAAGTAATGATATGCCAATTATCATAATTCATGACACAAATGATATAAAACAGGAGGGAAATTTCTGCATATAACCAAGAAACTGAGAAAAAAAGACTTTTGGGAATATACTTTCAAGTTTTAACTTTAAGCTTACAACAGGTCTTGGTTAGCTAGTAGCCTAGTAGCATATACATTGTAATAGGAATGAATCACTAGCAATGAAATTGTTACTTTCAGAATATTATTGGACATCTGAGAAAATAATCATGTGAAGAGTGTCAAATACTACTACTTTGAAAGAGTGAAAAGAAAGCCAGAAACATACAAAAAAATATCTTGTTTCACACTTGGAACTGGAAGTTCTCTTATCTCACTACAATATATTATGCTGGACAATTCCAGGCATAACTAAATTAAACTAATACTGTTATCTACGAGTCCGTCCGAAAAGATAACAACAAGCTTCCAGTTGATACAGCAGAAAGCTCTGCTGTTAGCACATATTCACAAAATTGTAGTTTATTAAATAAACACTAAAAGGTAATTATATTAGCGTAGTAATAGATCAAATTATGCCTCTCTTTGAAAGTAGACCAAGATAGCTAACTGATATGCCTTTTAAAATACTTCAAAAACATGTCAACTCATGCACATTTATAGGCACCACTTCTACTTGAAATAGATTTGATGATCAACAACTTAGGAAGCGATCAAAGATTTGTTACACTGGAGAAAATACATACCCCCAACACAATCAATTTGAGCGCTTTATGAAAACCAGAAAGCTTCCCGTCACTATCAAAAGATGCCTGCCACTTGTCAGTTTTAAGCATTCTGCTTACCTGTCCATCATAGCAACTCATATGAGAACTTAAAAATGACGACTTGTTTATTTCTAATGGAGCATTCTTGATATGTAAAAATTTATCCATTCATAAATTTCGTAAAACTAGAAAAATAAGAATAATAGATCAGAATTATAATCACTACAATTCTAAAAGTGAATTAAAAAGAGACTTTCCATCAAATGTTAAACTGCGTAGATTAAGATACCCAAGATATAGAATAAATGAAATGACTATCGGTCATCTTTAACCTCCAAGCATACACCCTATTCATTTGATTCAAATAGGCAGCTAATAAGTGATCAAAATCTTATAAATTTATATACCACAAAAGTAAGCATCAATTCCAACTTTTCAGCTAAATTTTTAGATTTTGCCCATCATCCATAAGAATTAAGAAGTTCCAATGAAATTGTGTCACATTCATTTTCTGCTTGACAGAATACCCAACAGAAAATGTGCCTGAGTGGGCTTAGACAGGGATGAGAAAAAAAGAATGAAGAAAGAAAGTTGCTTGAGCATGCAACTTCAAACTTGAGAAAGAAAGATTTATACTCCTTTAAACCCGATTCGCATAAGTAGATAACTTGCAAGTTCTCACATAACCATAATCCATCCCAGATAGGAAATGATATGCACAAAAGTTTGTAACTAGAACCTCTTTGTATCGCTTATAGTCTCCAAACAAGCAATATGAAACCGAGGGGAGAAAACAGAGTTGATTTGGATAAATAAGACAATAACCATAATAACATTGTACATAAACAAACAAACAACACAATGACTGAAATTACATAGCCAAAGAGGGGCGCTTACAACAGCTATAGCAACCTTTATGGGCGACTGAGAAAGACAAGGCTCTCCAATATCTCGCACAATAGAACCAACCCTCCGCAAGTTTAGTGCTCCAGCTTTTCCACAACTCCATTTTTTCTCGTCTCCCCCACAAGTCATTTACAGGGCACCCACACTATCCAATTCTATCTCAAGCACAAACACACACGCTCTCTGTCTCTCTCTCACAATCACACTGATGAAAGCTTCTTGAAGCTTTCCTTATTATCATCACCAAACAAAACTCAATTTCAGAAACCAAAAACCTGGCCACAAAAAGTAAACCAAAAAGAAAATAAAAGTAAGCTATAAACCACAAGTTTTCTTTACAGAAAAACATTCAATAACACGAAAACGAACCAGCAACTACGGCTACCAGATAAAAGAAAGAGACACTAACAATCTGCAAATGTGGAACTAGCAACGAGGGAATTGGTTAAATTGAAATACCCTTTCCAATTAATATGGACATAAACTCAATCAATGGTGAAAAAAATTAGGCTGGAAAAAATCCAAATGACCGCATCCATTGAAAAAAAATACGAAGCAGATCTCGATAAACACACAATGACCAGATGATTGATCCAAATATGCAAATAAAAAATCAGAAAGAAATGAGGAAAGGCAGGGTACCTGAAGAATACGAACGAACGGAACGAGATCGATGAAAATGAATAATGAAGACGAAGATGGGAAAAAGAGGATTTTCTCCTCCATCGCCATTATCATAGAAAGAGCCGTTTCTTCTCTTTCTTTTATTTTCTCTCTCTTTGTTTCCCTGAATTTTTTTCTTATTCCTCTTTTGCATACACGCTAATTCGTTATAAATGGAGTTTTATAAGTAAACGAGATTGATTATATAAAATTTTCAGAGCAACGGATACTCTTTTTTTAATCCGTGTTTTGAAACGCGTAAAGTGCTATTCGGGAGCTAGAGCTTCCGGGAATATGTGTGTGGGTATAAATTAATCGAGAATTAATCGGGATTAGGTCGTGATTAGATGGATTAGTATATAAAAATATTTAATATTTATTAAAATGAATTAGAATAATAAATTTAATTAACACATAAATATTTATATAATAAAATTAAAAAATCATATAACAAGATTGATCTAAGCTTTAGTGATACTTTTTTAAGCTGTAACAACACTTTTCTTGGTTTTGTCAACACTTTTCTGATCTTTTACGACATTTTTTAAAGTTTTGGCAACACTTTTCCCTTTTATCGCCTTATTATATAAAATCACGATGGCGCTAAAAAAAAACCCGCCTAGGTGGGCCTTGACCGCCTTTTAATATAGAGTTTATAAGGTGTGTAGTTAGAAAATGAAACCTCCCTCTGCTAATGTAATTCGGGTAAAACGTGATCTGAGAAAATGTAAATTCTTTTGTTTTCACCACGAGGTGCTTCTGTATCGGTTTCAATTGTAAGCGGCATTTTAAACCATGTCCTCGTACAAACTAATTTCCGATCACCAATTTGTGAGAACCTCAAAACATAAGATGACTGACCCAAAATTTTAAGATAGTTCATTACACATCCTCAGGGTTTGATTCTCGGTGAATACTTAAAAATGGATTGATCGATGAACACTTAAAATGGATTGATCCCTATTACTTGTAATCTAATTTTACAAAAAAAGTGCTTTCAAAAGTGTTTTACGATGCAAGCTATTTATAAAGACGGGGAAGTGCAAATACAACATGACAACATGTTGGCCGCTGCTTGGTTTTGTGTAATACGACACAAGTCAATGCCGTATTAGTCAAAACATATTTTAACAATTTTAATTTTCTTTTTATGACAAATCAGGTTTCCCTTTTACCTTCTCAAACTCTTCCAGCAATCTTTGACGCCACCTCCGCCAATTTTACTATCAGTTTGCTCCGCCGTCTCCTCTATTTCCACCGTCGATTCCCCTTGCTTTGCCGCCTCCGCCGTTTTTATTGCCGATTTCGTCGCCTCCGCCTTTTCCATTGCCGATTCCACTTGCTCTGCCGCCTCCGACGTTTTCACTGTCGATTCAATTTTGCAGCCCACAGTCCCCAACTTTTTGCTCACTGTTCCTTTTTCTCGAGTGTTTTTCTTCCCTTTTTGTTATCCATTTTCATTTTGTTCAGTCCCAATAAATTGAACCAATGATTCCATCTTTGAAAAAAGTCTTCTATGTTTCTATGAGCGGGGTAGCACACATTTCTAGTTCCATATTCTTTTTCAAGGACACGTTAGTTGCTTTTTTATGGTTTAAATTGAGTGATGATTACCTATTCAATTTTTAAGTTGCCGAATGAATTGAACATTAACATATAAAAGGATTAAAAGATTGCTGCCTACGCAGTTGTGGATGAAATTTGTATGTGATTTATTTCTACAATGAGAAAATTGAGTATTATTTTTATTATAAAGGGGTGACCGTATGAATGTCTGATACATTGTATCTCTCCTATTCCAGGTATGGCCTTCATGAAAAGATTGTAAAAAGCCGGTATAAGAGTTTTGTATCAGGTACAAGGCATTTGAACGTTGATTTTTGCATGTATTTTAAAAGTAATTGTAAAAATCAATTGAAATTAAGTTGTATAAAGATCGTATTCCACTCTTATACCGAGTATAAGGACTCGTGAAAAGATAGAGAAACTAGTATAAAAAAAATATGTAAAAAAGTAAATATGAAAACTTTTTAATACAAAATTAAAATAACAAAAGGTGTTTTATAGAAAAGAATAATTATGATTTTTTTCGTGTTAGAACAAAATAAAATTAGTTTTTTTTATGTATTTCTTTAGAAAAAAATGTAAAGCAGTATACATGTTATATATGCAGCTAGGGTGCATCTTTTGGCTTCAAGTAATTTGTTGCAGTCAACAACGTGGAAAATTTCCCCACGAAAAGCCTTGATCGATCTTAATAAATCCAAAACCCCCCAAATTCAGTCCACGCTTATAATATAACAATCCTCAACCAGCCCGTTTATTTTAAATTTCACAACACTCAACCTAAAATTCGTATTCTATCATATCTCCCCCCACTCTCATTTTCTTAATCCACTACTAAAAGTTGAAGTTGAAGTTGAAGCTCAAGTTCAGTTCTACAAAATCTTATTAATGTAACTTTGTGTTTTCAATTATTTTGTATTTTTCTTTATTTTTTGTTAGTTTAATTATACTTAAAGTTAAGTTAAGTTAATTTATATGCTAACTCTCATTTCTCTTATTTGTTTTGAAGTTAAGTTAATTGTTTACTTTATACTACTCTCTCCGGTTCTTAATATTTGTCGTTTTAGATTTTTTTATCAAAACCAATAAGACATTTAATGCACTATAAAATGATTATTTTATCCCTTTTACTTTATAAAAAAATTCTTTCTTTTCTTAATTACCAACTTATAAATTAATGTACACTTAATCTCTTTCCTAATTAATGCAAGGATGAATAAGGAAAATCTAGTTAAAAAGTGCATTGATATTTTAAAATGACAAGTATTAGGAACCAAAATAAAAAATCCAAAACGACAAATATTAGGAACCAGAGGGAGTAATAATACTCTTGACAGGTTTTAGTAATCATTGATTAAGGTAAAAATAATTGCTAACTATAATATTTTTTTTTGTTATTTTATCCTATCAGTGTTAAAAATATAATAGCATGTAAGTTGTTATTTTTCTATTTTTATAGGTTTACAGTAAATCTTAAATCATAATCCATGTAATAAATTTTCATTTTAGAGTTTTAGTGTTGTTATGGAAAAGTTTTTTTTTTTCCATAAGCTGGGATATTTTTGCATGTGTAATTGGAAAAAAATTATCTACAATATTTGAATGAATGTGCATTGAGAAAAGAATTGTTGTAAACATAATTTTGCATGTTTAGTTAATGATAAAAGGTTAAATGCATTGAAATTTCCATCATTATTTCTACCTACCGTCTCCCTATCCTTTCAAAAGGTTCCTCTAATTCCCTCTCATCTGAGAGAAATTATAATAGGGATTGAATCCTAAGGACATTTCTCATACATGAATGATATGTATCTTATACAACTACTTTATGCTATTACTTTTTATTATTTTAATAGTTAACGACACACATATCATTCATGCATGAAAAATATCATTGGATCCTATCCCTGTTATTTTTTTTCTCATTTGGAAAAGTTCACCTCCTAACTTCCTATATCAAACTAAACCACTTTCAGCCAAGAGAGTGGGATACACATATTATTACATGTAAAAGGGTTGAAAATTCAACCAAATAATAGCCCGACACGTGACGTTAGTGGTAAGAGTTACAAAAGAATCTCTAAAATAATTTCATTATGATCCTTTATTTTTTTTATATTTGCATTTTATCATCTTCTTCATCAAACCATCTTTTTTCTCAAAACCAAATCAAGTTATACACAAGTTCATCATCAAACATATAGTAGAACCTTGTTAAATTAATACTCGATAAATTAATAATCTCGCTAAAATAATAATTTTCTTCGGTTCCTAGTCAGGACCAAAGTGGTAAATTAATAATTCGCTAAATTTATAAGATAATACCAAAAAATAAATTCATATAGGTCCCATTTGACATATAAATTAATAATTCATAATTTGTAAAAATATATTTCATATAATTCATGACTAATCTAAGAAGATTTTTGAAAATATGAATCTAATGTTACTTGTTTCTTTTTAAAATTAATATCCCTTTGAATCTTATCTCTAACCTTTCTTAGAGCATTGGGAAAATCCGGTGTAGAGTTCTCATATTGTAAAAGGAAGTGTTGTAAGGTGATTGCTTTTGAGTGCATGCTGGATTTTTTTATTTGTACTCACATAATTCTCTACGTATATCATTTTATACCTTCGAAATGAGAAGCCATTTTTTTCTTTTGTTTTGCAGAGTTATATGTAGTAACTCTATATAGTAACTTAGTTAATATTAGTACATGTAACTATATTAATAGTTGAGTGAATTTATACATTTAACTTGAGATATGTATGGAATACTAAAAATTTATCAATGAAAATACATGAATTTAGTTAATATGCATGATTAATACTTATTAATTAAATTCATGTATTTCATACATATTCACATTGTAGAGATATAAATTACATACTCTATGAATTAATAATTATTAATTTACGCGATTAATTAATACCTTGCT